>LPNX010075351.1:244998-335239 GCA_001517045.1 Pseudotsuga menziesii | reverse complement strand
GAAACATTATGTTATATTTTATTTTAAAGTTTGTAATTAATGACCAAGTGGGGTCAAGGATAATTGAATGTAATTGCTGAATATTTTATTAATAAATAATTGAAAGATGAGACAAAATCTTAGGGAAGCTGTTAAATGAGTGTTTTACTGGTCACTTCATGGAGTAGGTTGGGTTGAGAGCAGATTGACACTTGGCAGCATCCTCAAACTACTTCTAGTTGTTGCAGGAGGCAACTTCCCTATTTTTGTCGTCATGTTCCCCAAGAAAGTGGAACAAGATTAGGTGGCTCATTAAGTGAAAAACTGACCCAAAAGACCTAGGCATGCTAATAAATCTTTCCATTGAAGACAACTGAGGCTGCTCATTCCTGACTTGTGAACGTTCTGAGTGAATGGTGCGCACAAGAAAATTTGATGGAGGGGACTAGCTGAAGTAAGTTTGAGTGGAAAAGTGTTGAAGACCTGAACTAGTGCAGCTATTCTAAGTTGAGTTCATACTTCCGCATGTAGAAATGATTGCTGCTGAAAACTCAATAGAGTTGCAGAGGATTATTAAACTACATCTCTCACCTAGAAATTCTACCAGGTGGACCAGGAGACAAGCTTAGGGGTTCTAAGATTTGCAGTCTAGCTTTTCTCCAGGAGTTGGTTGGGAGGAACATGTTTCTTAAGCTATTGTCACCTCATCTATATTTCCAGGTTCTACTTGTTTTATTCAACTATCTAAGTATTTACTGTTATCTGGAAAGTTTAAGTTTAAGCAATGATATGTTATGCATTTGTCCTTTTTGCTGCTAGGGTTTGTTAGGATAAATGTATATACTGTGAAAATGTAGTTAAGTTCTGAACTAGCTAGATTAGGGTAAATGTTTTAGAAGAATTTCTAGTTTAATTGATGGATAGAAAGAAAATACCTAAATTGTATTTTTCCACACCTTTAATAAAAGGTAGTACTCTAGTACAGTAGGTTAGATTAATTTCAGATAAAGAATTGAATGCAGTATGCATGAATATGATTTACTATCTTCTATAGGTTTATATGTATGATTTGTATGTATGTTTATTTTTTAATTTTAGATGTTTTCATTTAGCTAGAGTACTTGAGTAAAATAAACAAAACTGCTAGGAAGATCTAAAGGTATAAAATACTAGTCTGTGTAATGGTTACACAGTAGATAAAATTATTATTATAAGTCTATTATTTTAATAATTAATAGTTATTATATAAACAAGAATTAACATAACTAAAATTAAATTAAAGAAATAGTATACAAGGATAAACATTTACCGAATAAATTCATCTAAGTAAAAATGCAAACTAGGGTAGCCCAAAAATGAAATACTAACTATGTAATTATTCTAAGAAGGATTAGGGTTTATAAATAAACCTGCTTAGAAGAACTGTAAATATATATACAAACCAAATTTATGCAGCCCTTTTTAATAGCAGAGAAGTTGTTCTTAAAACCTATTTACTCTATCTTATGTAACCATAAGCAATAATTGGATGACTGTATGAAATTACCAGCTTTTACTCACAAGCAACAATAGTAAATAAAAACTTGTCATCATATTTTCACACTCAGAGAATAAAGTAAAGAATTAGGTTACTTAGTAAATTTCCTCTCCTCTATTTATTTACTGCATAAATCTAGTACTGACAGTAATAATCGAAATAAGATCTAAATACCCAGTGCTCAATCTATAGATACAATTTTACACAGAAGTAAAATAAATATTAATTTAATTTAGCAATAACCTATGATAGACTGAATTCACAAAGATTAAACCAGAACGGTTGAACAGTACAAGCCTGCCCTAATATTTAAAAATCACATTAACAATACATATGTATTAACCAAAACATAAATTACAAAATAGTAAGTTTCAGGCTTATCCAAGCCTTAAGTAAAAGTAAAAGTAAAAAAATCCTAAACTGAGTCATATCAGTTACGGCCTTATGGCCTTTTACAACACAGATTCATGGCTTAAAAGCTTGATTTAAAACAACATAACTGCAAACAAAATCTACGACTGAGAATGTGATTGTCTCGGCTATGGAAGCCCTAACCCTCCTTTTCTAAAACAGTCATTAGAGCTTCAATAAACCAAACCAAACATCAAGTTTCAGCCCCAGGCCTTTCCAAACTTTTACAACATAGTATAACACTACTGATGTTGAAAACCAACAAAAACCCAACGAACTCCATCAACTAAAAATCAACACCTTACACCACGACAAGAAAAACCTCAGTGAGACCGAGGCTTACTAGAGTTATGCACAACTTGGATTCTGGGAAGAGTAGTCTTCGACAGCTATCAACACCTCTCTGTAGAAGTTAAGCACCTAGACATTGAAGTCAAAAAAATATAAAAACTCAAATGAATAATTACTGGTGTATATTGAAATCTTTAACTCTGTTTAAAGACAGAGAAGTGAAGTATTTTTTTTACCTGCATTATGGATTTATCAACCTTGCAGAAGTATGAGTACAAACCCTAGCCACCTTTCGAAGACCATGAGCTTCATAGAAGGAAAACACAGCTCACAGAGTTTATATCTGAGTCCCAAACCCCATGACGGAGCAGAGTCAAAAGCCACTTTACAGAGTGGACTGCAAAAACATCTGACCTTCACACCCAACTCAAAAACGACGATAAATAGCTTAAGCCACACCACAACGAACCAAAAGTCGTGCTCACCTTCTCAGGTCACGATTACACCAACATACAAAGAATAATGCTTACAAAGGTAAGCTAATGACAGTTCAAAGGGTTTTGTGGCTCAACACAAACAATAAACAGAAAAATCCTTCGGTGCAGAGGAACAAAGATGGCATAAGGAGCCTACAACAAAAATGTGCAAATTTTGAGAGTGAAACCTTGCTGCCATGAGCCTGCCGCTGACACATACTCACAACAGCAACATAATACTAGGAAGAATGCGAATTTTTAGGGTTTAGTACACTTTTATATTGTCTTCGATCAACCCAAAAACCTAGCCCTCGTATAGCCACCACGTGGCTTGGTAAATATTTTCAATTTGTGAGTCATTTTATATAGTTCGAAACCCTTGCCCAGCCTGCACATAATAGTGTAAAAATAATTAATACCATATTATATTTCATATCATGGTTTTGTTATCTTGGTTTTATGTATATTTAATCCATAGTAAATAACATGGGAGGTAGTGGTTAAACTAGGTTCTTAGTATAAACTAAAAACATTGAGATGGTATAGGAAAACCTAGGCTATTAATTGTTTTTCTTATAATAAACAATGATGTGTAATTAGTTTTAGGAAGATACAAATGAAGAAGGGAATCATTTATATCTAAATATTTGTAACTATAGAAGATACCTTACTAGGACTTTAGTCTAGGTATTAAACTATGGTCACTAGTATATGATTTAATCAATAATACTATTATGAGATGAGAAGATCATACAAGGGATAATAGAATAGACCTCCTTGAAGAATAATTCTTTTTCCTTAAAATAAAAGGGTAATAACACTATAGTTTAAAGAAAAACATTTGGCATCAAGGCATCTCAAATCTGGTAAGTATTTGAGTAGTTATAAACGATCCTATTTACTAAGTACTAGTTTTCATATGTGGTTTTTAGTCAAAGTATTTTATGACTTAATTTGGATCATAGATCTTCTAGGTTACTATAACTCTTTATTTGTAGAAAGAAATATGTTTTCACAAGATGCATCTACTAGAATTACATACAAGTTTTAAACTGAAAACAACAGGATAAAAGTTAAATGAACAAGTTCTGTGATGGTAAGCGTAACTGAGCTAAATCCACTTTATAAAATACTGTTATTACTTTAATTATGAAGATTTCAAACAATAAAGATCAACGATACCTCTTACATTGCTCAAGCTGTAAAACAAATAATTTTAACTAGCAATTTATTCTATGCTAGTGGAGATGATAATCTCGATCTGGAAAATTGGTAACAAACTTCTTACCTGTAAAAGACCTGTAACAGAAACATCACTTCACTACATTAGCTATAAGCTAAGTAAGCCTCAATCTCAACTGAAGTTCTTTCCTACTTTTCATAAGACAGTAAAACAAACTTAGTGCTAGAAGTTTAAACATATGTTTTATTCATGTTATATCAAACCGTAATTCAATTCCTTAACATGGAATTATGAAAACAATCTAGTAAATATACAAAAATAGAGTCTTACAAAATAGTCAGTTCTAATTTAATACAGATTAAAGTAACCGTTAGAAGTTAGATATTTCCTAGGTAATGACGACTGCAAACATTTTATGTTACATGAAAATTTTTAAATTTTTACGAATTTTTGCATTATTGCATGTGGTATCAGAGCATAAGGTTCAGAAACTAGGCATGAATGTGTCTCAACTTGCATAGATAAATAGTATATTTAAAAACATGCATACTGATTATTACTTTTCTTTTGAAATATTATTTCCAAAGAAATTTTTCTAAGTTAAACTGCGGGTATGGAAAGATTGGAGGAATATGTGGACGGGGAGTCCCCCTTTACTAAACGAAGTAATTGTAAAAGAGAACCTATACAAGAAGAAATAAATAATAGCTCTTTTGAATGATTACAAACGGTTAAAGAACTAAGAATAGAGATGGAAACAATCAAAAAGGAAAATGAGAGAATTCTGAGAGCTCAAGAGGAGTTGAATCAGATTTTAATGGAAAAATTTCAGAATGAAGAAAAAGATAATTGAACAGAATCTGAAGATATGCCTTACCAACATAAAAATAAAAAGTCTAAACAGTCTAAAATCGAAATTAGCTCATCCTCTGAGATTTATGGAGATCTACATACGAAGAATTATCAGTATATTAGTGATAGTAGCAAAGATAATCATCAAACAAGAAAGAGAAAATTTAAACCTTATGAAGAAATTTTAGGAGAATTTCAGAAAATAAAACCACCAACCTTTAATGGTGAAACTAAGAAAGGAGAAGAGGTTGAATCATGGCTGTCTAGGATGAAGAAATATTTTCAAATTTATAATTATTCTAATCAGCTAAAAGCAAGAATGGTCATTTATAACCTCACAGGGAAGGCATATATTTGGTGGCAAGACCTAAAACGAGTAAAATGCATTAGGGAGAAGAACATTAACTGGAGCATGTTTAAGAAATATTTTAATAAGAAATTCTTGTCAGAACAATACTACAAAGAGCGGGCCAAGGAATTTTACGAACTAAAGCTGGGAACAATGAACATGAAATAACTAAACAATAAATTTGTAAGTCTGCTTCGATATGTGCCTTACATTTGTTAGAATTTTATCATTCAAGCTAGCATTATGTTAGGATCTTTAATTGAGATAATAACAAGCACAACAATCAAACACACGAGACAATGAACACAATGTTTTTCCTTGGGAAAACCATAAATGGAGAAAACCCCGCAACTTCCTTAGAGATAGAATCAACACCAAAGTAAAACCCCAAAACAATAAGATGATCTCCCGATAGCAGTAGCCTCTTTCTTTCTAGCCTCAATGACTTCTTCTCCCTCAACTATGTGCTACAACTAAGTGTGAGTGAGTGTGTAATAAATAGAGAGGCTCACTCTCTATTTATACTAATTCTCAACTTGAAAATAACTCACTAGGGCCGACTTCTCTAGAAGAGTCTAATAACCCTAGGGCCCCGGAACTGCAGGGACTTTAACCCTTGATCAATAGGAGGTTTACCCACAATGACTTGACATGACTTGTTTACATTATAGAACCTCCCGATAGGAACATCGGGGCATGACCTGACTCAATTACATTACAGATACTTCCCAGAATAAACATCGGGGTACAATACATGAAATATACAAGTGAATACATTCTGAAGTTACATATACATCAACACTCCCTCTTAAATAGGAAGATATTCTCTCGACACAATTTGTCAGCACTGGTCTTCTTCTCTGGATCATCTTGTCATCTGCATCTTCAATTCATCTTCATCTTGGATTTGGATCATCACTAGATCTGGATCATCATCACTGGATCTAGATCATCACTCGATCTGGATCATCATCACTGGATCTAGATCATCACTCGATCTGGATCATCATCACTGGATCTGTATCATCACGGGGACATCATTAGTGGATCTTGATCATCACTGTTGGATCTGGATCATCACTCGATCTGGATCATCTCGGAGACATCATCACTAGATCTGAATCATCACTCTGGATCATCATTGGGTCATCATCATAGGTGCTATCTCAAGATTCTTCTCGTCACAGGAAGTTCTACAGAGCCAACCCTTTTTCATGCTGTGTAGGCCTAGCCTCCTTGTAGGTCTTCTTCAGCGCTTATATCTGACTGTAAGTCAGAATGGCCAGCACTCACATCTGACCATGAGAGGAACACATCCAACATCATGTCAGAAAGGCACATCACTTACATTCACCAACATGATAGTACACAACTACTATCATCTATGAAAAGGCACAGCACTCACATCTGACCTTGACTTGTTAGAAAGGCACAGCACTGACATCTGACCTTGACTCATCAGAAAGACACAATACTCACATCTAACCTTGACTCATTAGAAAGGCACAGAACTCACATCTGACCTTGACTCATCAGAAAGGAACAACACTCACATTCACTAGCATGATAGTAAACAGCTACTATCATTTGTGAAAAGGCACAGCATGATAGGACACACTGTACCATCATCTATGGAAAGGCATAGCACTTACATTTGACCTTGACTCGTCAGAAAGGCACTCAGTCCTAGACTGAGGGTTCCTGGTAACTGACCAGGTGCCTCCATTCAGAGAATGGCAATAGCCCTTATATCTGATCATGTAGGAACCAATCCTATAGTCATATCATAACGGCTCAGCACTCACATCTGACATGGAAGGAACCAATCCTCTCACCATGACAGAATGGCAACAACCCTTATATCTAATCAAGTGGGAACACATCCTCCAATCACATCAGAATGGCCTTGCACTTATATCTGATCATGTGAGACTACATCCCACAGTCATATCAGAATGGACCTCAGTCCTAGACTGAGTATTCCTGGTAACTGACCAGGTACCTCCATTAAGAGAATGGCAATAGCCCTTATATTTGATCATGTAGGAACCAATCCTACAGTCACATTAGAATGGCTTAGCACTCATATCTGATATGGAAGGAACAAATCCTCTCACCATGATAGAATGGCTCAGTCCTTACATCTGACCATGGAAGGAACCAATCCTCTCACCATGTCAGAATGGCTCACGGACTCATCACTTCCCCTTGGGGGAAATCTCGATCTGGATAACACCAAGCCTCTCCCTGAAGTAATCAAACTTCACTCTGGCCAATGGATTCTTCAACACATCAACTATTTGTTCGTTCATCACAACATACTGGAGCTTCATTGTTCCTCTCTACTCCATATCCCTGATATAGTGATACTTGATCTAGATATGCTTCGACTTGTCATGGAACACTGGCTTCTTCGACAACTTCACATAACTCTGGTTGTCGCAATATATACAAGTAGCATCCAACTGGAGATCAAATCAATCATATAGTAGCTTCCTCAGCCATACTGCCTCACAACTAGCTGAACAAGCTGTGACATACTCTGCTTTAGCTGTACTCAGTGCCACACAAGATTGCTTCTTGCTAAACCAAGATATCACACCTGATCCCATATTGAAGCAAAACCCTGAATTGCTCTTCCTATCGATGGCACTACCTGCCCAATCTGAATCAACATAACCTTCTAGGTTAATCTTCTGGTTCACCTCATACTTGAGCCCATAATAAACTATACCCTTTAGGTACCTCAGAATATGCTTTGCAGCAATCAAGTGAACATGTCTCAGATCTGTTAGGAACTGGCTCAAGGTGTTCACAGCAAAGAAAGTTCATCAGGTACATTAAGGACCCAATCATCTGATGATACATCGTAGCATCAACCGACTCTAATGAAGCATCACTCAATAGCTTCAGGTTTGATGCCATAGGTGTGGTCATGGCCTTGCAGTCCATCATCCTGAATCTCTTCAGGATCTCTACCATATATTTTTGTTTC
Source organism: Pseudotsuga menziesii (assembly GCA_001517045.1). Taxonomy (NCBI): domain Eukaryota; kingdom Viridiplantae; phylum Streptophyta; class Pinopsida; order Pinales; family Pinaceae; genus Pseudotsuga; species Pseudotsuga menziesii. Next base: position 327,166 of record LPNX010075351.1, on the reverse strand, counting down.
CCCAAGGAAATTCCATCTGCATTCTACCACACCTCCATGCCTAGAAAATAATGCATCATACCCAAGTCCTTCACTTCGAATTCAGCAGTAAGATTCCTCTTCGTATCAGCAATCAACCCATCTATACCTGTTACAAACAGATCATCTACATACAGTAAGAGTATCACTGGGTTGCCATCTTCAACCTTGTAGTAAAGGTTGGAATCTACATTACTTTTGGTAAAGCCCAAACTGGGTAGAAAGATGTCAATTCTGTTGTACCATGTCTTGGGTGTCTGTTTCAAACCATACAAGGCTTTCTTCAATCTACACACATTAGAATCCCTATCATGTGTCTCAAAACCTAGTGGCTTCTCCACATACACTTCCTCTTCCACTACACCATTCAAGAAAGTAGTATTGACATCCATTTGGTGTATCTTCCATTTCATCACTACAACCAGAGCAAGTATTGATCTGATGGAAGTGTATCTGGCTACAGGTGCAAAATTTGCTTCATAATCTATTCCTTCTTTCTGGGAGAAGCCACGAGCAACAAATCTTGCTTTATATTTTTGTATGCTGTCGTCTGCAGCATGCTTGATCTTGTAGATCCATTTGGAAGTTACAACCGACTTCCCTTCTAGTCTTGGGATAACATTCCAAACATCATTCTTCATGATCGATTGATACTCTTCGATAATAGCATCCTTCCATTCTTTCCTTTCTACCGCTTATTCATAGTTGGAAGGTTATTTATCGATGAAATCACATAATAATGCTACATACCCGGAGTAGGATTTGGTCCTCTATGATTCTCTTTTGGAGCCCCATATCTTTCTGCACCTTGGATAGCCTCTTGTACCCAAGTAGGTTTCCTCTTGTGAGGATTATTCTTCTGAGGTGGATCTACAGGTTCTTGAGGTCTTTCAAATTATTGATCTTCTTCTTGAATTTATTCGTTCATGGTTGTGTCATGAATTTTGGGTGCTTCTGCTTCTCCAGGTTCTTCAGCAGGTTTTTTTTTCTGGATTTGTTGTAAGCTGAGTCTTCATCAAATGTTACATCCCTAATGATGTCAATATTCTTGAATCCTGGGAAGTATATTCTATAAGCCTTCGAGCTTTCAGAGTATCCCACAAATATACCCTTCCTTCCTGAAGGATCTAGCTTTGTCCTCTTTTCTTTTGGAATGTGTATATATACTGGACAGCTGAATATTCTGAGATGGCTGACTTCTGGTTTCTTGCTGGAAAAGACTTCTTCAGGTGTCTTGTTCTTGAGTACTCTGTGTGGAGTACGGTTCTGTACATACACCTTTGTTCTGGAAGCTTCTACCCACATATGCATGGGAAGATATTGATCATGAATCATAGCCCTTGCAGCTTCCATGATCGTTCTATTCTTCCTTTGTGCAACCCCATTCTGTTGTGGATTATATGGAGTAGTTAACTCCCTCTTAATCCCTGAGTCTTTGCATAATGCTTTGAATTCTCTGCCATTATCTGATCAAAAGGTCTTGACCTTCTTTTCTGTGTGGTTCTCGATCAAGGCTTTGAATTCCTTGAACTTTCTCAATACTTCATCTTTGTTCTTCATGTAGTAAATCCATGTCTTCCTAGAAAATCATCAATAAAGGAAACATAGTATACATACCCGCTTAATGAACTGGATGAAATCGGACCACATACATCGGAGTGAATGATTTCCAAGATTCCTTTTTCCTTGCTCTCACTACATGGAAATGTTTTATTTGTGTTCTTTCCTTTCATACATCCTTTGCAGACTCCATCATGTTTTGCCTGAATTTCTGGAAGACCTTCAACCGCTTTGCTTGCAAGTGGTAGTGCTCTGTAATGCACATATGCAAGCCTTCTATGCCAAAGTTCATTTGGCTCTACTATGTCATGTGCCAAAGCTTGTTCTGGATGGCCCTTCAATTTGTATAGACCTCCCTCTTGTTCCCCAATCACTACTGCATCATTAATAGCCTTTCCTTTGGCCACATGATAACTTGGTCATCTATAAATGCAACTCTCATTCCTTTTGCATCTAATGCAGATATGGAGAGGAGGTTCTTCTTTAGTATTGGTGCAAACAATACATCTTGCATCTTCATAGACTTTCCAGAGTCTAGCTTATAGGAGGATTCTCCACTACCTTTTATTGGATACTGGTAGTCATCTCCAAGTTTCACCTATTGGGGTGATTCATGTTCTAAAATTTTTACAAAGGACTCTTTGAATCCTTTCATATGTTTGGAAGCCCCACCGTCTATAAGCCAATCATTGCTTCCATGTGTGATGTTTCCCGTGATATCATAAATTAAGACATATTCTTCATCACTTGAAGAATCATCACTTTCTTGTCTGATTCTCTTTGTGGAAGGTTCATCATCCTCTACAGCATGAGCATTATGTCTTCTCTTGTTTCCCTTTTTCTTATTTTGTCTTTTAGGACAATCTTTTGCAAAATGTCCTACTTCATCACATGTATAACATCTGTTTCTAGACAAATCTTTTCTAGTGTTATTTTTATGGAAATGATTACCTCTAGAGTGATGAGAACTTCTTTTTCTTTTCTTGGAGTGAACTGTGAGAGCTTGATCTTCACTTCCCATATTTTCTTCTCGAGCTGCTATTCGAGATTCTTCTTGAGAGAATTCTTCCCATAGTCTACTAAATTTGACTAACTTCTTTCTGGCATAGATCCCTTGAATAAAGGAGTCCCATAATCTAGGGAAACCATTCAAGGTGGTCATCACAATCTCTGCATTCTCCTCTTCTTCATCCACTGCTTCAATTTGTTCTTTGATTTGGGAGACCCTTGTGAAGTAAGATTGTATGGTCTCCGCATTCTGAATATTCACATTCTTCAACTGGTTCCTCAAAGTCATCTTCCTGTGTATGTTCTTTCCTTTAAACAGTTTGGTTAGGGCATCAAACATAGATTTAGGTGTCTTTAGGGAGGACACCTGTGGTATGAGGTGATCCTTGATTGAATCAGCAATAATCCTCTTATCCATAACCAACTTCTTCTTATGTAAGGCTTTAGCCTCATCTCCCTCTGGAACTAGAACCTCCTCATTGATGTAGGAGTCCAACTCATTTTCTTCCAGGACCAGGGAGATACTATACTTCAAGGCTCAAAAGTTATCAGCTCCCTCAAGCTTTTCATCAAGCTTAGTATGATGAGACATCTTAACTGAGAACCTCAAATGGAAATAAAAAAGATTTAGATCTTACCAGGTTAAGATGTCTGATCTGAATCTGGAGCTGAATTTCTACAGTGCTGCTTCAGGAGCAGATTAGGGTTTGGATTTCCCGGAGTTCTGTCCAACCAAATGCTTTGATCTTGATCTCTAAACTTCGATTTTGAGGAGGATATCAATCTAGGCCTGGGCTCACTCAAAAATTCCTCTTCTGTGGAAATCCCTAATTTTCGGCAGTAGTGTTGGGTCCAAAACTGAAAAAGCTCAGAATCAGATTCTGCTTCGATAGAAAGATGTGCCCTAGGGAGGAGAGTCAGTCCAACCTTATTTTGCTGAAAATTTATGGAGAGAGATCCAAAAAGTAGGAAGCCCTAGTTTCTGTAGCTGCATAGTGTCTTCTTCTCAAGTTAGCTCTAATACCATGTTAGAATTTTATCATTCAAGCTAGCATTATGTTAGGATCTTTAACTGAGAGAATAACAAGCACAACAATCAAACACAAAAGACAATGAACACAATGTTTTTCCTCAGGGAAACCATAAATGGAGAAAACCCCGCAACTTCCTTAGAGATAGAATCAACACCAAAGAAAAACCCCAAAACAGTAAGATGATCTCCTGACAGCAGTAACCTCTTTCTTTCTAGCCCCACTATGCGCTAGAACTTCTTCTCCCTCAGCTATGTGCTACAACTGAGTGTGAGTGAGTGTGTAATAAATATATAGCCTCACTCTCTATTTATACTAATTCTCGGCTTGACAATAACTCACTAGGTCTGAATTCTCTAGGAGAGTCTAATAACCCTAAGGCCCTGGAATTGCGGGGACTTTAACCCTTGATCAATAGGAGGGTTACCCAAAATGACTTGACATGACTTGTTTACATTATAGAACCTTTCGATAGGAACATCAGGGCATGACATGACTCAATTACATTACAGATACTTCCCAGAATAAACATCGGGGTACAATACATGAAATATACAAGTGAATACATTCTGAGGTTACATATACATCAACAAAATTTTGGACGAGAAGCCTAAGGTATAGCGGTTTCTAAGTTGTTTACCCTTCCATATAAACGATAGAATTGAATATGACAATCGAAAAACCTTAGAAGAAGCGATGAGAAAAGCGAATTTATGTTATGAGCATAATCGCAAAAAGGAAAGTATGTCGAACTGGAAGGCTAAAAGATTTAATAATTTTGAACAGAGGAGGAAAATTTTCGTACCTAACCGTAATTTTAAGAATAATAACACACGAAATTTTCCTAATAAAAATTTCCAAGGGAATAAAGGTAATTCACAGTTAAATTCAAATGGCCAAAGAAATAAAGAACCTGTAATTATACCAAGAATAATGAACAAAAAGAACCAGTAAAATGTTGAGAATGCAATGGTCTTCATTATGCATCAGTATGTCCCAACCGAAAGAATACTGTTAGCAACATACATACAGTGCAAGAGGAGATGACTTTTGGTGATCTAGCAAGGACAATGCACAGGATCAACGCAGCACTGGAAAACAGGCAGGCGGACTATCAAACTTCCATGGTGGAAGTGGAAGGTAAACTAAATCAAACACCTATATCTATTTTAATTGATCAAGGGGCTAGCTTAAGTTATATTTCTCCTGATTTAGTAGGAAAATGCAAGTTATCAGTAGAAAATTTTGCAAAGTCATGGTTAGTCCAGCTAGCTACTGGTGCAAAAAGAAAAGTGATTAGTTTTGTTAATAATTGTACTGTAAAAATGGATCAGTTTGAAACCTCGGTTAAGCTTAATGTGCTACCTTTAGGTTCTTATGATATGTTAATTGGTATGGATTGGTTAGAACAACATAGGGTAGTCCTGAACTATTTTGATAAAAAATTTACTTGCGTAAATAATGATGGAGAAACAGTAAATGTAAGAGGAATCCCTAGGAAAACAGCTATAAGACAAATCTTTTCCTTGCAATTAAAGAGAGTTGTTCGGAAGGGTTGTAAAACCTTTGCCATAACAATAATTAATGAATAAAATACTAATGAAGATAAACTAAAACTGGAAGACATTCTGATCCCGAGAGAGTATTCGGATGTATTTTTGGAAGAAATTACAGGACCGCCTCCGAAGAGGGAGTTAGGATTCACTATTGAGCCGGTACCTTGTGCAGTGCCCAAATAAAAAGCCTCTTATTGGATGAATATATTGGAATTAAATGAGTTAAAATCACAGTTAAAAGAACTTATTGATAAGAATTATATCAGACCCAGTGTGTCTCCTTGGGAAGCACCTGTTATTTTTGTTAAAAAGAAGGACGGAACTCTACGATTATGTATAGATTACCGTCAACTTAATAAAATGACTATTAAAAACAAGTATCCGTTACCCCGCATAGATGATCTATTTGATCAGCTACATGGAGTGACCCTATTCTCAGAGATTGATTTATGATCTGGTTATCACCAAGTCTGAAACAAAGATGAAGACATCTTTAAAAAAGCTTTTAGGACCAGGTTTGGTCACTATGAGTTTGTTGTTATGCCATTTGGGCTCACTAATGCCCTGACTGTCTTCATGTGTCTGACGAATAATGTAATGCATAAGAACCTTGATAAATTCGTGGTCATATTCATTGATGACATTTTAATTTATTCGAAGTCTGGATAATAACATGAAGAGCACTTAAAAATTGTTTTACAAGAATTACGAGAACATCAGCTCTATGCGAAATTCAGTAAATGTAATTTCTTTAAGGATAAAATACAATACCTGGGTCATGTAGTGACTAAAGAAGGTTCTCAGTGGATCCAAAAAAGATAAAGGCAATCGAGGAATGGCCAGTTCCAAAGGACGTAACTGACGTACGATCATTCATGGGGATTACTGGCTATTATCGAATATTTATCAAAGGGTTTTCAAGAATTGCAAATCCCATAACTTCTTTACAGAAGAAATGGAAGAAATTTGACAAAAGTGTGAAGATAGTTTTAAAAAGTTAAAAAAATTATTAACCACTGCACCAATCTTAAGAATTTCTGATCCTAATAAATATTTTATAGTATGTACTGACTCATGCAATGACAGTTTAGGTGGATTTTTAACTCAAGAAGGAAACGTCATTGCATATAAGTCTAGGAAGATGAATATTCATGAGAAAAACTATGTGACCTATGAATTAGAATTGGTTGTTGTCATACATGCCTTGAAGATGTGGTGCCATCATTTAATCAAAATAAATTTTATATTAATGACAGATAATAAAGGGTTAAAATATTTGTTGGATCAACCTAACTTAAATGCAAGGCAAGCTAGGTGGTTATCCTTCCTTAGCAAGTACGATTTTGAAATCCAACATATTAAGGGAAAACAAAATAAGGTTGTTGATGCTTTAAGCAGGAATACAATACTAAATTTTGTAGCAGCAATCAACACCTATAAAACAGATTTAGAAGAACAGTTAGAAGAAGGAGTAAGATTGGATGAAAATTATCTGAAATTACAAGCAAAGGTAACATAAAATTTAATTGATAGTTTAAATACAGGGTATAGTTTAAACGAAAAAGGATTATTACTATATAAAGATAGACTATATATACCTAATTTACCTAAGATTAAGTTGTTGATTTTAAATGAAATTCATAAGACTCCTTACTCAGGACATCATGGTTATTAGAAGACAATAATTATGTTAAGAAAGGATTATTTTTGGCCAAACATGAAAAATGAACTGGAAGAATACATTGCTAGGTGCTTTGAATGTCAACAAGTAAAGGCTGAACACTAGCATCCATCTAGGTTACTTCATCCCTTACCTATTCCTAGCTGGAAGTGAGAGATAATCATCCTTGATTTATTACAGGACTACCTAGAAATCAAAATTTGAATGACTCAATAATGGTAGTCATTAATAAACTTAGTAAGGAAGCTCATTTTATACCTATAAAAACTACTTACAAAGCTGCTAATATTGCTAATATATATTTTTAAAACAAATTTTTCGTTTACATGGAATACCTAAAGTAATAATTTCAGACTGAGACCCTAAGTTTACAGGTAATTTCTGGAATTCTTTGTTTAAAGGATTGAATACTACATTAAATTTTAGTACCTCTTTCCATCCTCAGATAGATGGACAGACTGAAAGAGTGAATCGGGTATTGGAAGACCTGCTTAGAATGCATGTTAAAGAACATCCAAGTAAATGGGAAGATTACTTACACTTGGTAGAGTTTGCTTACAAAAATCACTACCAACCTTCATCAAGATATAGTCCTTTTGAAATTTTGTATGGCAGGAAGTGCAATACCCCCATCTCATGGAGTAATCCAGTTGACAGGTGAACAAATAAAAACCTGTCAAATGATGAGGTGAAAACAACTTAAAGAGGCTATTCCTCCCAACTAACTCTTGGAGAAAGCTTATTCTGCACTTCCTCAGGACCCCCGAGCCTGTTCCTGGTCCTCTTGGTAGAGTACTGGGTGAAGGATGTATCCTTAAGACCTTATGTCACCTGACTGGTCAAATTACAGCAGTAATTCAATCCTTCTTATAGTAGTAAGAAATTTATCCCAACAACTGCATAAGTTCATTTCTCAGCAGCTAACCCCTCAAACTCACTTCAATCAGTCCCCTCCATCGAATTTCTCATGTGCACTTCATTCACCCTAAATGATCACCATTCCAGAATGAGCAGCCTCAGTTGTCTTCAATGGGAAGTTTTATAATAATGGCCATGTCTTCTGGGTCAGTTTTTACTTAATGAGCCACCTTCTCCAATTCCTCTTTCTTAGGGAATCATGACCACAAATATAGGGAAGTTGCCACCTACAACAATTAGAAGTAGTTTGAGGATGCTGCCACTTGTCAGTATAATCTCCACCCAATCTCTTCCACTAAGTGACCAGTTAACACTCTTTTAATAGCTTCCCTAAGCTGTTGTCTCATCATTTATTTATTTATTAATAAAATATTCTGAAATACATTAATTATTCTTGACCCCACTTGGTCATCAATTACAAACTTACATAAAATATAACATAATATTCCTCAATAACATTAAATTGTTTTGCAAATTGGGGCATGTGACATACACACACCCTTAATTTATAACATCGTCCTCGATGTTATTTATTCCTCGTTCTCAGAGTTCCCCTAAAATAGAATTGGATATGCATCCCGCATATGACTTTCCAATTCCCAGGTGGCTTCTTCTAGACTAAGGTGCTTCCATTGCACCTTCACCTGACCAATGGTGCGATTCTGAAGCGAGATCTCCCTTCTTTCGAGGATACAATCCGGTTCCACCAAAAAATCTCCTTCGGGTTCCACCTACACATCATTCCAATTGATAAGATGAGTAGCATCATGTACATATTTTTTTAATACAGAAATATGGAAAACATTATGAACTCTTAGATTTGGTGGTAGAGCTAATTGATATGCTATCTGTCCTATCCTAGACAGTATTTCAAAAGGAACACAATATCAAGGTGCTAGCTTAGCACAGCTACCCAACCTCAGAGACCTCTTTTTAGGTCTCACCTTAATAAAAACATGTTCACCTACCTGGAACTCCTTTGGAGTTTGTTTAAGGTCTGCTTGGCTTTTCTTTCGATATTGAGCAACTTTCAAGTTACCTTGTACTTGTTTTACAATTAAATCCATCTCCTTCAATAATTTAGGCCCTAATACTAACCTGTCCACTGCATTACTCCAAGAGATGGGAGTATTGCATTTCCTTCCATACAGAATTTCAAAAGGACTATATTTCGCTGAAGCTTGATAATGAATATTGGAAGCAAACCCTACCAGGTGTAAATAATCTTCCCATTTACTTGGCTGCTCCTTTACATACATTCTGAGCAGATCTTCTAATACCTAATTTACTCTTTCAGTCTGTCCATCGGTTTGAGGATGGAAAGAGGTACTCAAGTTTAACGCAGTATTTAATCATTTAAACAAAGATTTCCAAAAATTACCTGTAAACTTAGGGTCTCGATCTAAAATTATCACCTTCGATATTCCATGCAACCAAAAAATTTGTTTTAAGAAAATATCAGCAATATTTGCAGCTTTATAAGTAGTTTTTATAGGTATAAAATGGGCAGCTTTACTCAATTTATCAACAACTACCATTATTGAGTCATTTAAGTTATGATTTCTAGGTAGTCCTGTGATAAAATCAAGGCTAATTATCTCCCATTTCCAACTAGGAATAGGCAATGGATGAAGTAGCCCAGCTGGATGCTGATGTTCAGTTTTTACTTGCTGACATTCGAAGCACCTAACAATATATTCTGCCAATTCATTTTTCATATTTGGCCAAAAATAATCATTTTTTAACATGGTTATGGTTTTCTGATAACCCGGATGTCCTGAATAAGGGGTTTTATGAACTTCATTTAAAATTAACAGCTTAATATTAAGTACATTAGGTACGTATAATCTATCTTTATACAATAATAATCCTTTTTTATTCAAACTGTACCCTGTACTTAAAATTTCTATTAAATTTTCTTTTACTTTTGCTTGTAATTTTCGATAATTTTCATCTTGTTCTATTCCAGCTTCAAGCTATTCTTCCAAGTCTGTCGTATAAGTAATGATGGCTGCTGTAAAATTCAGCTTTGCATTTCTACTTAATGCATCGACAACCTTATTCTCCTTTCCTTTAATATGTTGAATTTCAAAATCATATTCACTTAGAAAATCTAGCCACCTAGCTTGCCTAGCATTCAAGTTAGGTTGATCCAACAGATATTTCAATCCTTTATTAGCTGTCATTAGTATAAACTTCCTTCCTATTAAATCTTTAAGGTATGTATGACAGCAGCTAATTCTAATTCATAGGTCGCATAGTTTTTCTCATGAACCTTTAGCTTCCTAGACTCATAAGCAATGATGTGTCCTTCCTGAGTTAATACTCCACCTAAACCATCATTGCATGCATCTGTACATACTATAAAATATTTATTAGGGTCGACAATTCTTAGGATTAGTGTGGTGGTTAATAATGTTTTTAACTTTTTAAAACTGTCTTCACACTTCTGATTCCAATCGAATTTTTTCCCCGTTTTCTGCAAAGAGGTTATAGGATTTGCAATTCTTGAAAACCCTTCGATGAATCTCCGATAATAACCTGTAATCCCCATGAATGATCGGACGTCAGCTACATATTTTGGGACTGGCCAATCTTCAATTGCCTTAATATTTTCGGGGTCAATAAAAATTCCTTCTTTAGTCACCACATGACCTAGATACTAGATTTTATCTTTAAAGAAGTCACATTTACTGAATTTTGCAAAAATTTGATGTTCTCGTAACTCTTATAATACAATTTTTAAGTGCTCTTTATGTTCCTCTTCAGTCTTTGAGTAAATTAAGATGTCATCAATAAATACAACCACAAATTTATCTAGATATTTTGTGCATTACATTATTCATCAGACACATAAAAATAGCTGGGGCATTTGTCAAAACCCCAAATTTTCCTAAAAAGTTTAAAATTTTTACTTTACATAATATTAACAATAATGTAATTAAATAATTATTTAATTAGTTAAAGACTAACAGCTTATTATTAAAATTCATCTGTTATTATGTTTAGAGATAGAACAGATCTTTCAATTTACTGACCTTTGTTCTTTTCTTTTTTTACCATAAGGTGAAACTGTCATGCTAAACTGGGCTTACTTAGCTTTCGAGCTAACGCAACGGTTTTCACTTTTCTTACAGATATACAGGTAAGAGATTGTGGTGGTGCTTTTCCGCAATTCTAGAGTAATTAATACAAGTTCGTCGTAAGAGAAACAACTCTATAAGAGAGTAAGAGATAATCTATTTCAACTTATGTTAAGGTATCATTAAACTGGCTCTTTTCTAGCAGAAGTAATTTATGTTCTTGTTGATCAATTAACTTCTCCATTTCTATTACAGTTAAAAATTATAGATAGTATCTTACTGACTCTTAAAATCATAATAAGAGAAACAGAGCTAAGAAATCTATAGTAAGAGCCCAATTGTAAACAAGGCATTTCAAGTCAAGTGAAAACTGATAAGGAGTACTATGTATTACTATAAAGGTATGGCTTATCTTTGCTACATCCCAACTTATTATTGAGAATATCCTTTAGGTAAAACATCATCTTCACATAGTAATTACTACTCTCTTTCCTTTTTAACTTTGTACCACAGGCTACAATCTTTATCACTGTAATTAAATCATTTAATAAAAACAAGTAGAAAAGGATCTTAATCCTTAGCTTTCTACTTTAATGCCCTCCTTTATAATCTTCTAAACTATGCTGTCAAACAAGAAAGTTCACTTATAAAAGCTAAAAATCATTGAATGATTTTATAATACAAATCATAACCCTTGAGTATGTAAATGAACAAGGACTATTTATTCCAAAGGTGATTTTTATACTAGTGATAAAGTTATTACTTAAAACATAGGATGATCTTAAGAGTAAAAATAATAGTTATGACCAAAGAATCACCTATCTGGAACTTTCGTAACTCTATAGTTTTATACTATTATCCTTTTATCTCCTTTGGTAACTAAGACACTTTAAAAAAAATAGAGAAAGGTTTTTAAAACAAAAATAACACCAAGGTAAACTATTGTTTTCCCCTTACCTTATAAACTCTTATAATAACTTTCCAATCCTCCAAAAATATAAATGCTAGGAAGAACAAATGATAAGGTTCTATATTAAAGAAAATACTTTTCAAAGCATCAAACCTTATACGTTGAGGAGTTATCAACATGGTTTAATATAAATTTGACGATTACGATATTAGGGTTGACAATAATGAACACATTATTGCTTGCATGCAGCGTAAGGGTGGAATGATTTATCGTGAGGACTATGGATAAAATTTGGTCGAGAAGAATGATCGGGAATCATTCTCTCGGCGAATTGTTGTTTTTAAACTATAATAAAAAACCCACAGCTCGTAAACAAATTTACTGGCTATCATGGCATCTCCTTAGCCATGTGCTGCATGGTTATATGAGCTGTTGGTAAACCCTAGCCCTCATTATCTCCTTCTCCTTCGGCACCTGTCGTTCCGCGATGGTGCTGAGGCACCCTTATGTTGTTCTCTTCTGTAGCGACATAATCCAGCTTGTCTTCTTGTGAAGGCTCGTAGAGTTGTTCTCCACTATTGATATTCAGTTGGCCATCCCTCCATCGTACTTTCCTCTACCATTCTGAAACAAACCCTGGTCTGTGAACTTCGCCTCTGTCCGTGAGGATTGATGGTTTTATCCTGCTGTAATGCGATTTGCACACGGCTGAGAGTTGCTCTTTCTCTTCCTCCTTGCAGCGGGGTTTGCTCCTTGCGTTAAAGGTTGTGACGTTGCTGCTACAAATTGAGTTTTCTTCAAAGGAACAGGTAAGAAATACTAGTCTGCAATGCTTTCTTGCTTGTTTGTTATTCTCTTCCTTCAAATTATATTTTAAGTTACAACATTTACTAAATAGGTTTTAACTTTGCGCTTACAGGTTCTTTGTTCTCCAGCGTATGCGGCCGTGGGTAAAAGACTTGGACAGCAGTCTGCAATCCCTGGTAAGCCTGGTTACACCATGACTTGTTCTCCTTATGGTTTACGTTGGACCCTTCGGGGGCTGGCTTTAAGAAGCCTGAAACCCTTACGGCCTTGGTTTGATCTTATATAATGTTGGTTAAAAGAAACAGTGGGAGAAACCCCTACGCTATGCGAGGGTGTTACGGCTTAGGCTGATGTTGTAATTATTAGTTTCCTTCTGTGTTTTAAATACTGTAAAAGAAATATAAGAAGTACTGGGCTGTACGCCTGCCTGTGGATGAGGTTACGACCTCAACTTCTTGTTTTCTTTTACTGTACTCTTGTATATTCAGGGTTTTCACCCAGAGTTTTATAATATAACTTATTATAATGTTTTCCTGTATCTTTTGGTGTATTTACTGCATACATTTTAAATTTATGCTCTGTATAGGAATAAATAAAATATGGGCTTATAACAGCCTATATTGTTGATTTATAAAATGGCCGTAGGTAAAAATATTGTCTTAACTCTTAGTATTTATTTTACTTGCATAAGCTGGATTTATAGGGTTAAACCCTAAATTTTACAGTTTGAGATTAAGTAATGTTTCTTAATTTGACATTATGTGTTAAAATATAAACTCTATTTGTAACTGTGAGTAAATAAATGGATATTACCATATTGGTTAAGTTCAATGTTTGAGCAATCTACTGTTCTGTTATTTACCTTTGTTTTAAATTATACAACTGAGTTATTTTACTATAAATAAATTCTTTTATAAGTTACTGTCAGGGTTATGTACCTGGGTTATACCTTGACTTACTTGTTATGTAACTTGTTAAGTGATATCTAGGGTTTATACCCTTAAGCTATATAGGTTCTTATATTTTGCTTTTAATTTATTTTAACAAAGTTTCTAAGAAATGTCCTGTTATCTTGTAGAACAGAGTATATTTAACTCAGGATTGTAATTTAAACAATATTGACATTCCTTAAATTTAAAAGAATAATATCTCTATGTTGAATAATATAAAAGTATAATATTATTATAACGATAATACTTACTAATACAAAATAATGGTTCTTTCTTTATTGGAGTATTAGATTTTCCATATGTATAACCTTTGTTTTTTTTATAGCTTATAGAAGATAGCATTATGTTGTTTTAATTCCTGTACTGATATGCAGTTATTTAAAGAGTTCTGATAATATTTAATCTGTCTGCTAAGTTAGGATATTACTTATGAAAATAAAAATAAATCGAATAACACTTCTTATGATCTATCTTATATAACTATATATATAGTAGCATGCATTTATAATCCATAAAAGATAGGGTTACCATTCTAAATAATGTTAGAAATTGGTTTAATAAAGAAAAAGGAAAAGTAAAGGAAATGATAACATTAATGTAATACATCAGTTCTAGCTAGTTTGCTTGATTATAGAATTAAATCAACATTTATTTACTTCTACATTCAGTACTATTCTTGGATATAACCAGTTAAATTATTTTTAAACTAGAATGAAGAAATAGTAATGTTTTCAATACAGTAGAATGAACTAAAGTAACCTTAATCTATCTACTTCGATAATAAGACTACTGAAACAATTACTGTACAGAAAACTAGTTTTATCTGTAAGCATACACAGCTATCAGTAAAAACAAACATTCTTTCAAATGATAAGTAAAGAAACAAATGTCTAAATTAAAATCTCATCATACATCTTTCTTATAATTTTTTTACCTCTGTGCTAGAGTACGGTCTGGGAAACCCAGATGTGGAAAAACACAGTAGGTCTTTATTTTTCATCAACAGGTTCAACTACTGATAAACTAGAACAATTACATCACTAACCAGCTAATTCTTCTGTCAAATAATACAAGCATAACATTCATCCATTCACACATATTAAAACAGGAATAGATAATGATAGAACCTGCTTAAGCCTTGGACAACAATCAGCAATGGGAGGCTGTTCCTCCGTACCAACTCCTGGAGAGTGCTCAAACAGCGACTCCTCAGGACCCCCGAGCTTGCTCTGGTCTCCCTGGATGGAACTAGGTGCAACAAAGTCAGATACCGGTCTTCAAACTCAATATTAACTCAGAACTTATCAATAAGTTCTGCCAGCTAAAAGCTGTAATAAACCAAGTTACTGCAGCAATCCTCTCAAACAACTTCCTTACTGTTTTTCCCTCTTTCCTCAATGAATTTCCTGAATAACATTCACCTGAATGAATTCTCTCTGGAAAATATCTGAGCTGCCTCAGCTCTCTTCATTGAGTACTTTTAAAAGATTGCCTAGGTCTTTTTGGGTTAGTTGTCATTTAATGAGCCACCTGCTCTGATCCCACTTTTTTGGGGAATCATGACCCCAAATATAGGAAAGTTGCCACCTACAACTTAGGAAGTGTTTGAGGATGCTGCCACTTGTCTTTTTTCCCTCCACCTAGTTCCATCCACCAGTTTGACCAGTAACCTCTTTTTAACAGCTCTCCCATGTTGTTGTCTCCACAATTTATTTATTAACAATAAAATATTCTGAATTACATTCCATTTCTGTTGACTCTGCTGAGTCATCAGTTCCTACTTAGCATTCAACTTAACATAATGTCTTAGGAATATATAATAAACAAATTAACATGATTTTACAAAATTGGGGTATGTGACAGCATTAGTAAGCCCGAATGGCATGACGACAAACTTGTAATGTCCATATCGAGTCCTAAAGGCTGTTTTAAAGATGTATTCATCCTTGATTCGGACCTGGTGGTATCCATATCATAAATCAATCTTGGAAAACACCATGGCTCCACGTGGCTGATCAAACAGATCATCTATGTGAGGTAACGGGTATCTATTCTTGATAGTCATTTTATTTAGTTGACGATAATCTATACATAGTCGTAGAGTTCCATCCTTCTTCTTAACAAAGATGACAGGTGCCCCCTAGGGAGACACACTGGGTCTAATATAATTCTTATCAATGAATTCTTTTAACTGCAATTTAAGTTCATTTAATTCTAGTATATTCATCCGATAAGGGGCTTTTGAGCTGGGCACTGCACCAGGTACCAGCTCAATAGTAAAATCTAATTCCGTTTTCGGTGGCAGTCCCGAAATTTCTTCCAGAAATACATCTGAATATTCCCTTAGAATCAAAAAATATTCTAGTTTTAATTTATCTCTGTTGCTAGTAATTTCTTCATTAACTACTGTTACAGCAAAATATTTACAACCTTTCCTAACAACTCCCTTAAGCTGCAAAGTAGAAATTTGCCTTACGACTTTTTTCCTAGGGACTCCCTTTACATTTATTAACTTTCCATTGCTATTTATGCAATTGAAGGTTTTATCAAAGCAATTCAAGACCACCCTATGTTGTTCTAACCAATCCATACCAATTAACATATCATATGAACCTAAAGGTAACACATTGAGCTTAACAGAGGTTTCAAACCGATCCATAGTTACTGTACAATTTTTAATAAAGCTAATTACTTTTCTCTTTGCCCCAATAGCTAACTGAACTAATCGAGATCTTGCAAACTTTTCAACTGAAAGCTTACACTTTTCTACTAAATTAGGAGAAATATAGCTTAAGCTAGCTCCTGGATCAATTAAAATCGATATAGGTATTTGATGTATCTTACCTTCCACTTCCACCATGGAAGCTTGATAATCTGCTTTCTGGTTCTCTAATGCTGCATTGATCCTGGGCATTGTCCTCGCTAGATCACCGACAGTCATCTCCTCCTATATTGTGTGTATGTTGCTAACAGTCTTCTTCCGATTGGGGCAAATTGATGCATATTGCGGACCATTACATTCCCAACACTTTATGGTTTCCTTTCGTTCAAAATTCTTTGTATAGTTACTGTGGTTGTTAGCAGATTCTTTATTCCTTTGATTATTTGGATTGGTCTGTGAATTACTTTTGTTCCCTTGGAAATTTTTACTAGGAAAATTTCTGGTGTTACTATTCTTAAAATTTTGATTAGGCACAAAAACTTTCTTTTTCTATTCAAATTTATTATTCCTTTTGGCCTTCCAGTTGGTCATACTTTCCTTTTTACGATTATGTTCATAACAGAAATTCGCTTTTCTCATTGCTTCTTCTAAAGTTTTCAGATTGTCATACTCAATTCTGTCCTTTATATGATAAGGTAAACAGCTGAGAAACCGTTGTACCTTAGGTTTCTCATCCACAATATATGGCACATACCTGAGCAGAATTAGAAATTTACTTTATAGTTCTTTCATATTCATTGTTCCCAGTTTTAGCTCGTAAAATTCCTTAGCCCTTTCCTCATAATACTGTTCAGATAAAAATTTCTTCTTGAAATATTTCTTAAATGTACTCCAATTTATATTTTTCTCCCTTATACCTTTTACTCTTTTTAAGTCCTGCCACCAAATATTTGCTTTTCCCGTGAGATTATAAATAGCCATCCTAGCCTTTAGTTGATTAGAGTAGTTATAAATTTGGAAGTATTTCTTCATCTCGGACAGCCAGGATTATGCTTCTCCCCCCTTTTCAGTTTCTCCAGTAAAGGTTGGTGGCTTGATCTTCTTGAATTCCCCAGAGATTTCTTCGTAAGGTTTAAAATTTCTCTTCCTAGTATGGTGATTATCTTCACTACTGTCACTACTATAATGAAAGTTTTGTTTGTGTAAATCACCATATACTTCAGAAGATGAGCTACTTTCATTTTTAACTTGTTTAGTCTTTTTATCTTTATGTTGGTAACCCATATCTTTAGACTCAGTTCTTTTATCTTTTCCATCAGTATGAAATATTTCCATTAATATATGACTTAGTTCCTCCTGAGCTCTCAGAATCCTCTCATTTTCTTTCTTAACTGATTCCATCTTTGTTTTTAGTTCCTTAACTGTTTGTAGTAGTTCGGAAGAATTATTAGTTATCTCTTCTTGTATGGGTTCTTTTTGAAAATTATTTCGTTCAGTGTAAGGAGATTCCTCATTCGCATATTATTCCAATCTATCCATACCTGTCATTAACTCAGAAACAAAATTCTCTAGATGTATCATTTAAAAGAAAACAACATCAACATGTTTATTTAAATTTACTATTCCACATAAGCAAGTTGAGCTACATTCAGGCCTAGTGTTTGAACATTGTGCTCTGATACCACATGTAATAACTCAAAAATTCATAAAAATTTAAAATTTTTCATTTGACATAAAATGTCAAATGTCACCACTATAGTACCCCTAACTGTTAGCAGATAATAAAACAGTTTGAAAGAGAAACACAGATTACTCCTTTATAAGAATTTGTATTATCTAGAGGCTTGTATTTTACAAAATTGTGTTAGTACTGTTTTCAACTTAGCAGATGTAATTTTCTAGAAAGTGGAAAAGAAACTTGTATTTTATTGATGCTAGGTATAATGTTGATTTATTTTGGCAAGTAGGGAAAGTTTCTTAGGGATGATTGGGGCTTACTTAGCTTAAAGCTAACATAGTGGAACTGATGGTTCTTTACAGGTTTTAACAGGTAAGCGTATGTTCTGGTAAAAATAATATGTATATATTCAGATCAAGAAGATACTTCTCTAGCATAAATATGAGGCTAGTATTAGAATGTTTAAATACAACTAGTCTCCATCAAAGGTAACGTTGATCTTTTTCAGTCATCACAACTCCACAAATATTTTACAACAAATACTGCATATGCATGGGTTGAAAAAGCATGATCAAATACTATCAAAATGACATCAAATCATTTGGATGATTAAGGATAAAATTCTAAAGAACACTAGTATTCCTGCTTACATTTATTTATAATCTAAGGTTTAAATAGAAAGAATAAAGTTGACATCTTGATACCTAGATCATTAAATAACATTTGGTGTCTATCACATTTACCCTTGTTCTAGGGTTTTATGAACACTGTTTTCTTAATAAATAACCCAAAACCACTTTTACTGCTATCTATTTACTCAAAGTTTGGATGCTAGATTCACATTGAGATTCTTATATGGGTTTATGGACTGCATTTACTAGCATCCCCAATTACACATTGCACTAAAAGAAGTGGGTCAAGATTCTAATCCTAAGTTGGAAGAATGCCTTTTAAAACTCTTATAGGTTTTTACTTTGATTCCTTCTTAATGTATCTTACACCTCAAATTTGGGTGTATCTTTTAGCTATAAACTTATACATTTACACAAGTTTGTTTAGTAAAAACTTGAGGTAAGAATGTTGGTTTCCAATAATATAGGTGATCTTGTTATAGCTTAGGTTCTAGTTAACATTTTACCTTCCAGCTCTTAACAAATAAAAAGGTTACTTCAAGGAGTCATTAGATCCCGTTCTTGAAGTAACTTATGGTTAAAACTTTCCCTTTACTTATGTTGGATAAACAAGGTTAGAAAAAGCCATTACCCTATAGTGACTTACAACAAACCCTAAAAGAACAATCTTATCTTATTACTAAGGTTGATAGATTTGGTATAAAAAATGATCAAAGTACAAAAAATTATTAGAAATCAAAATATGATATGGTTTTAATGATTAACGTTTGATTGATAATCATCTTAATGTAGATTATAAACTGCATACAGGACTATGGAGAAATTACCCACGTCGATGAAAAATCAAGAAGAACATGTGGAGGATCAACCCAATCGTTAAGTGGACTTTGGTTCTTACCCTAAACTTCATTTTCAAGAGTGCGAGGGTTTCTTGTTTGGTGTAGTCGAGTTGTGAGCTCGTGGTCGTCGTTACTCTTAGTTGACTTCTCGATTTTCCGTATCCTTTGTGAGCTAGGCCTCGTGAGAGGTAAAGAATGGTTTATTTTTTAATGTGTTTTATGATTGATAAAAATGGACAGAGCTGGTAAAAGAGTGCTCCTTCACTCAGGTTGGAATGTTGATCGTTTTCCTTCGGCTTTGTGACTTGGGGTTTAAGTTGTAACCTACACACTAAAATCATCCAGGGTTTTCCTTTCCAAGTGCCATCGGGCCGTTCCAGCTGCTTGCATCCACATCTTCTCCAACGATCATCAATTTAGGTAACTGCCGATCACAATTTTTGTTTTACAACAATATTGATTTTTAAGTACATTTTTAAAAACTGTATCTAATGTTGGTTTCTCTGTGTAGGTTCCTCTCACAGAAGTTGGGGTTTAGCTGCAAGCACACCTATCCTTTTACGGCCACGCAACCTTGGCAATCCCGGGTTGAACTGAGGGTCTTCTCCTGCATTGGTATTATGGTGGTTGAAAGATAAGGATACTTGCTACTAAAATGAACTCGGCTTGGGTTTTACTTGTTAGGTTGTTCTACGTTTTGTTTTTTTTTTGTAAAGAAAACCCTAAAGGGTAATATGTGCAAATTCTTGAAGGCTATTGCAGCCATGACTTGGGGTTTACTTGACATAGCCTTTACGGCTTGGAAGATGTAAAAAAAACTTTTTGTTTAATTTTTAGAACTCGGCTTTAAGCCATGATAAGGCTGTTCGACCTCTGCCTGGTTAATTAAGTTTTTACATGGATTTCACAGGTGAAAAAAAAAGACTGTTTACTCAGTCGAGACTTATAAACAGATATAGGGTTTTCTACTTGTAAGGAAAATAATGGTTAAAAGGTTTTTGGGTTTACTGTTTCTATTTTAAGAAAATAAATTGTAGAGTTTGTTTTTGTGCAGGCTTTTAAGCCTTGACAGAAAATTATAAAAGACCTATGAGCCATTACGTTACTTTCTATTTTGTCTCTTATTTAAATCATTAACAGTGTTATTTAATTTTTATGTTATCTTGTAATTAAAATGATTTACAGTAAATTATTTCATTGGAATCTTTTATTGTGTTAAAGAGTAAAATTTGTACTCTGCTTTGCTTAGAAGGGTTAATATTTTAATTACCCTATAGTTCTGAAAAAGAAATAGAATTTGCAGGAATGAATTTGGTTTTGTGTTTTCTATTTTTTACTTTTTATAAATAATTAATTACAACTGTTAAATTTTATGAAGAATTAAGAGTAAGACTCTACAAGTTTGTGAATAAGATAAAACCTGTATTTCATAAACCCTAGGTAAATTGATTTGAGGTTTACAGTAAAACATTGGTTTACAGTACAGAATATAAATATTAACTTGGAAATTATTATAAAGACCTATCAAGTACTTAGCTAGGTTAAAACCCTAAGTACTATTTTTACTATTCCTATAATTGTTTATTTAACTTTATTTATTGTGTTTAGAATAAATAATAGTACTAGTAATAGTTCTGTGATTAATATGGCTACTAGTGACTAAAGTATACTCTATTCTTTTTCTGTAATTAGATATTGTTGGAGGAGCTAGTCGGTAAGCCGACTAGAACGATAAGCCGACTAAGTTGATAAGCCGACTAAGTCGATCAACTGACTAATTAGAGATTAGGCCGGCCACATAAAGTCGTGTTGGTTGACCGAACCGACAGGTAGTTATTTGTAATTGTTTTGTCAATCATATATATTAGGCTGTTGAGCCAGATAAGAACTTGGTTCGGTTATCTGTATTGTATGGACCCTTTCACTATAATATAATCTATTATTCTACCTATGTTCTTGTCTATGTTCTTGTCTCTTGTCTCTGTTGGTTGTTTGTATGATTTTAATGTATATTATTGGTAACCTTATGTGATCTGTGAGATTACAACATTGGTTCCATTGCCGGTAGTACATATCTGAGAAGAAACAAGCAGATGATATCAGAACAGGAGATTAAGGACTGGTGGGAGCGTAAGGTAGCAAATTATTTGCAGAATTACGCATGGAGAAACAGATTGACAACTACTCAATCAAAAGAGAGGTTCTTTACTAAAACCCATGAGAAGTTTGTAGAATCGGTACCCCAACTCTTGAAAAAACTTCTAGATGAAAAATCTGGAAGCAACTAAAGATCACCAGCTGTTAGAAAAACTGATTTGAGGAGGAAGAACAAACCTATCGGAGTGGTTTGAAAAGATTACTGACAAATTCTGTGAGGAACAAGCTATAGAAGAAAGAACTTCGATGGAAACCATTCAGAAGAAATTCTATACAGACCTTACCGAGAAATTCCTGTGTACCTTACCAACCTTGTTGTTCAAGTTCCTAATAGAAAAAGGAGTGGGTCATATTGTCAAACCTCGTCCATTACTACGCGAACCGCCACAAAATTCCAATTGGGCGGAAAAACAAAAGAAGTGGGAGAAATTCATTGTCAAAAGGGAGTGGGAATATTTCCTAAGCAAGTAAACAGAATTATCCGAGCTTTCTAAAGCGTTGGGTAGGCTATGGGGGGGTATCTGGTCATATGTTGGGGTAAAGTGGAGGGGATTTTAGTTGACTAAAAAGATATACCATCACCAGCGATGAAAAGTCGGCCTAAAAAGGAAATCGAACGGACAATGTCACACAAAGGTATGGCAGATTTACATAAAATAGAAAGAGAGAAGAGGTTGC
The DNA here is from genome assembly GCA_001517045.1 of Pseudotsuga menziesii. Lineage (NCBI taxonomy): Eukaryota > Viridiplantae > Streptophyta > Pinopsida > Pinales > Pinaceae > Pseudotsuga > Pseudotsuga menziesii. Next base: position 304,998 of record LPNX010075351.1, on the reverse strand, counting down.
AAAGAAGGGAAGAAAGAAGAGAAAGATCTATAGCATTGCAAAGAGGAATGAATACTAGGGTGATAGACCAAGAGATAAATCCGCTAGAGTCGGGTCATGACCGACAAGAAGAAGGCGTGAAAGAAGAGGCATCACCCATGGAAGAAGATTTGTGGATAAAGCAGTGAGAGGCTATCCAAATAGAAGTTCCCCAGGAGGTAAGACCTCTATCTCCAACGAATCCAAGTACCAGGATACAAGCCATTATCGAAGAAGATTTAAGACTAAGAGTTGGTGAGTCTGGTATATGGAGCTAACTAGAAGTGAGATAAACAATGACAATCATCTACTTATACGTTGACTAGAAGAAGGAAATTGGGTCACGCTTCAAGCGTACCCCCCCAACCAAAGTATCCACTTACTTTACCAAACACATGAAGGAGCAGTAGCACCCCCCCTGCCAAATACAACTTTGGAGAATACAAAAAAATATGACCTACAGACAAACAATTGCAGTTGGACATCGACACGAGAAGTCGACCCCGACCGACTGCTTCTCGAAGAAGAAAAGACAAATAAAACAACCAACTGAAACGAGAGTTCTATCGAAAATAGTTCTACACAAAGAAATAAGCAAAATAGCCCATTACCCCCACCACCACCCCCACCACCTCCACCTCCTGAATAAGAAAACGACAGTGAATCTGACATGGGTCACGGGTCGGCACATATTCCTCTATATGAGGGCGTTGAGGATCCTAGACGACATTGGTTCGTCTGTGAATCGACAGGGGAGGCAAACCAAGTCACAGATGAAGATATAAAGATGGCGCAGTTCGCTGGTGCCTTGAGGAAAAGGGCATTAACATGGTATATGACCTTTTCTGAAAGAAACGAGCAACTAAAGCAGAAGTCAAAGTACAATTTCTGTCGTTCTTTAAAACTCTAGATGCAAAACATCTGGTAGCTAAGAAATTGAAAACAACATCACAAAAACTAGGAGAATCTGTCCACGACTACGACAAACGTTGGAAAGACCTCCTCGGCCAATTAGATTATGTAATTGATGAGCAACTGTTAATCCAGTGGTTTCTTGCAGGTTTATCTCAGAAAATCCATTGGCACATAAGTCTGGAGACGTTCAAAACATACGAAGAAGCACTTACTAAATCCCTACAAGTAGAGATGGATGAAGACATTCCAACATTCCCCACAGATAATAGACTGGAAGAACAGCTCGAGATCATGCATAAATATTTAAAAGATCTAAACCTTAAGATTTAGGACATCTGGTGCATGAAATGCTCAATGGCTGGACATTCAAAAGATAACTGTCAACAGGATATCAGCCGACAGGACGTTCGATTTGTGCAAAGAAAGTGTTTTTGTGACATCTGCCAAGAACACGGAGAACACACGACGAAAGATTGCCCATTTAACATGAAAAATGGTAAATCATCTTGGTGTGCTATTTGTGAAACGAAGAATCACGCCACACCCGATTTCCATCTAAACCTAAAAAACCGACAAAACTACCATGCAGTCGCGCAGAACAATGAGCAACGAAACAATGCGCAAAACGATCAGAATAATCAAAGGTAAGAAGATCGTCGAGATGAGCGCCAGTTTGACAAGCGACATGGAGGATATGGAGGTCGAGGTCGATTCTCTGGGAATCACGACAGCCGACCATATCGGCACATCCAATGTTTCACATGTTACAAAAAAGGACACCGATATGCAGAGTGTCCATACAAGGACAGAACTGACTTAAAATTTTGTACTAGCTGTGGAGTAGGGGATCACTCATTAGAGGATTTCCCTACTATTCTTGATAAAATAAATAAGAAGAAAGATGTTAATGTCTTGTCGTGCATGCAAAAACATGATATAATCAATACAAGGAATCTACATATAGTAACCCGACAAGGGACAAAAGTTGGGAATGATAATCCATGAATCAGCAAAATAAAATAAAAGAATGATTATCCTAACCCAACCAAACAAAAACAACTGTACAAAGACACAACAAACATATTTCAAGAATTTTCCCGACAAGAAGAAGCTGATGACCATCGATAGAACATAGTTAAAGAACTAATACGTCTAGTACAAACTGATAAAATGGTGTCTCAATTCATTGACCTCTTGTATAAAATAAAACACAACAACAATACAGAAAAACAAACAAAAAATATATGTAGTCTAAACCAGAAGGACAAAAACGATGCCGACCCACTTGTCGACCTAGAAATTGAAGGATACCATGTCTGACAAGTTGTGCTCGATTTCGGATCAAAAGTAAATATTATGACTCGAGGCACTTGGGAACAATTGGGTAGACCACGACTATACGAGTTAGGAATATACCTGAAATTAGCCGACCAGGGTCTAATTGAACGTATCGAAGTGTGGAGAAATTTCGATACAACAATAAAAGGAATATTGACCAAAGTCGACTTTGAAATTATTGACCCTAAGGAAGGATCCAGCTCCTTCCCAGCGTTAGTAGGTCGACCTTGGGGAAGAAAAATTAAAGCATCGATATCCTTAGACAAAGAAAGAATAAAACTAAAATGAAATGGACAAAAGGTCATTGTACCTATTCATCCATCCCAAGGAGAACCTTGGAAAGAACCTATTGATGAAGAATTTGACATCCGACAACTATATCAGATACAGAATAATCAAGATTACATAAAACCTAATGTCTATGGTGAACTTTACTTAGCCAACCAAGATTCAGTAGGATACAATTCAGACGCAGAACTATATGATTGGGAAGTCGAGAACTATGAAACACAAGCAAGAGGCTGCTGGACTATTCAAAAAGTGAAGAAAAAACCAGTCCAACAGTGCTTCTTGGTGTCCATCATACCAAAAATATTTGAAAAGAAAACTAGGGAATATCCTACCCTAAAACCAGAAAATATAAATAGTACACAAATACCAAGGTACAAAGAAATAGAATCACCAGTTATGCATATAGAACAAGTATCCAGAAACATTGGTGAACATGGCCGACTACAAAGCCTAGTGGAAACTTTCACAGGACAAGTTGCAAGATGGTGGGATACCCATCAATCAAGACTGCAGACATGGACAACAGCTTCAACTTTCTTCATAGAAAGATTTGGAGGGAAAAAGTTAACCAATCAAGCCCAAATACCTATGTTCATCCAAGGGAAGGATCCAAAAAACCACATAAAAACATGTGAAAAAGAATGGAAAATATTTGGGTATAAGGATGAACGTACATGGCCACACCTGTTTCCATCAACGCTTTTCGACTTACCAAACAAATGGTACAAAATGGAAGAAGCTCAAGGAGAAAAATTCCTATGGCATGAACTCAAAGAGAATTTTATCAAAGATTTCAACTTTATACCACAATATGAGAATTTGGTCGAAACAGTAAAACAAATCAAAGTATTTATACAACCGACAAAAAAAAACCTTAAAATATAGTCAACTGACAATAAAATGCAATAATATACAAACCGAGACAATACTATAGTCAACAAGACTATAGATGGAAAATGTAAATCCGGAAGAAAAAAGCTTTAGATGTAAGTGAAACCATGTCGAAATAACAAAACCAATTTGCACAGTGCTCAAAGTCAAGACAATTGACAAAGAAGATATCGACCAAATGACTGCAACAGATTTTCCTGCCACATTTTCACAGTTTAAGGAAGGGAGTCGACCAATCAATGAAGCCAAAGCACCAGAATGGCTAGATGCTAAAGTCAAAACTAAAGAATTCGACATCTCAAGTGATGATCAACCAAAAATGGCAAAAATTGGAGACTGCTGGAATGAAGAACAAACGACAGAAATAGTCAACTTATTAAAAGAGTTTCAAGATGTATTTGCCAGAGATTACAAAGATCTCAAAGGTCTAGTCCATGAAATGGGTGAAATGAAGATTGAAATTAAACTTGATATACGACCTGTAAAGAAAAGACCATATAAGCTAGCTCATAAATACAAAGAGATAGTCAAGAAGGAGATTGATAACATGCTTGCAGCAGGTATTAGCTACCCTATTGACCAATCAAAATGGGCAAGTCCAATGGTTGTTCAACCAAAGAAACACGATCCAACCAAGCTAAGAATTTGTGTCGACTTCAGAGAGCTAAATAAAGTTACATTAACAGACCCATTTTCAACTCCTTATGCAGATGAAATCTTAAATGAGGTTGTAGGACATGAATGCTACTCGTTTACAGATGGATTCTCAGGTTATAACCAAGTACCAATAGCCAAAGAAGATCAGAAAAAGACAAAATTCGTATGTGAATTTGGCTCATTTGCTTACAGGGTTATGCCTTTTGGATTAAAGAACGCACCTACAATATTTTCTAGAATTGTGGTCAAAACATTTCAAGAATATATTTACAAAAAAATGGCAGTATACTTTGATGATTGGACAATGTACTCTATGTTAAAAGATCAATGCAAATGGCTAAGGCTTATGTTGGAACGATGCCGACAAATCCAACTATCTTTGAACATCAAGAAGTGCATATTTCTGACCCCTATAGGGATATTGTTAGGACACATTGTATACAAAGAAGGCATTAAGGTCAACTTCACAAAAATAAAAATTATCCTCGACTTAAAACCACCAGTGAACCCGAAACAAGTCAGGGTATTACTTGGTCATACATGATATTACAAAAAATTCATAAGATACTATTCATACATGACCTACCAACTGGAAGAACTATTAAGAGAAGATAAGGAGTTCGACTCGACAGAGGAATGCAACATATCATTTGAAAAACTAAAAATAAAGCTAGTAGAAGCACCCATCCTAAGGTTTCCAAACTGGTCGACTAAATTCCATGTACACATCGACGCATCAGGCCTAGAGATAGGAGCAATCCTAACTCAACCAGGAGACGATGGAATGGACTACCCTATAGTTTACAGTAGTAGAAATTTAAATAAAGCAGAAAGAAACTATTTGACAACAGAAAGAGAAGCATTAGGAATGGTCTTTGCACTACAAAAATATCGACACTACCTACTAGCTAACCCATTTATCTTTTATACCGACCACCAAGCACTAAAATATCTCGTAAATAAGCCTTTACACCATGGGAGAATTTGTCGATGGCTACTTCTATTCCAAGAATTTGAATTTGAAGTTGTTGTCAAACCAGGAAAATTGAATGTCGGTCCCGACCACTTATCCCGAATCGACACAGGAGAGGAACCGACAAGAGTTGAAGACGAATTACCGGATGCACATTTATTTCAAATAGAAGCACTCCCGATAGAGTTAGAGGAAATAACTCAGTTTTTAGAAGATGGACAAGCACCAGAAGGCATGAGTACGAAGAATAAACAAATCTTAGCCATGAAAGTTGCACCATATAGTCTCATAAATGGATTCTTATATAAAATGGGTTTGGACGACATCCTCAAAAGGTGTGCACTAGAACATGAAAGAAATAATATTATGTATGAAGCACATTATGGACCTGCGGGAGGAAATTTTCAAGCAGCCACTAACAGACCAAGAAAAAGAAGAATATTATGAGCTCCAATTACACATTAGCACATTTGTGTTGGAGGAAACACCAACAGAAGACACCGGTCGACTGCAAATTACAATCAAACCGCTGATAGCCCAAAGGGAAGAGACATAGATAGAACAACAGGTAACCAATCTAGCTAAAGAAAGCATCGTCTTGACTCAACAAAAAGGGGGAGAGATAGAAACTGAAAACCCTGAGTATGCTATAACCAAAGAAAACATCCGCAAACTGTCAAAGGAGATAGCAGCCTCGAGGAAAAGGAAAATAATTCAGGAGCAGGAGTAGGGGAAAGGAATGTGCAATCTTATCATCATAGAATCACCGAAAGACAAAGATGAATTAGCAACCACGGTGATCGACATCATCGAAGACATTGTTGCGAATAAAATCCCAGTGGAAGCACAGTTCCAAAAATTTGTCGAAGCGGGAGCACAGCAAGGTCGACCGAAAAAGGTAAAAATCATAAATACCTCAACGATCGAGAATGTTGTTGATCTACTGTCTACACCCCCACCCGTCTCCGACCAAAATCACCCAAGAAACAATTCCAGAACCTCCTTCCATAAGCCCAATCGACATATGCAAGAATGCTATGTTGAAAACCCTAAAGGAAAGGTTCGACCGAGACAGAGACTTCTAGGTGTACATCGAAAAATTTCCTGATTTACTCACCTCGGTACAAAACATCACCACCAAGTTCCCTTTGTTTGAAGTTGGTGGATCTAGACTGCCCATCCCTCAACCTGGCCAAGTACCCCGGAGGCTGAGGACTATCGCAATTTTGAGTTCGACATTCCAAAGAAATCCCGACAAGCAAGCTGAAGTTGTCGCAAGTTGGACTACATCCCTCATTCCAACTGACCCTGAACCCCCCCCCACCAGCCAATGAATCGATAGGAAATGCGGAAGAAGAAAACATGGAAGAAATAAATCCATAAATCGACGAACTATTCTCCGACCTTCAGGAAGGTTCACCTCCACAAATTCATGACCCGACATCCGACCACATCCCCACCACTCCAACCACACCTGACCATTCACCATCACCATCACCACCACCACCACCACCATCCCCTAACCCAAAACCTGCACCCGAACCAGCTGCATCAGAGCCACCTTAGCCACAACCATCAGTACCAACAACCTCTATATCTGGACCCTCTGTACAAAATCAACTAGATACACACCCAGCTGCAACACTCGTCCCGCAGACCCAACCAGAAATTCCCCCGACCAATGCAAGCCGGCAACCAGACAACCCATTGCCGAAAAATCTGACTCTCGCAGGTACACAAGTACAAAAGCAAGCAGAACAACAGAAGCACAAAAAGAAGGGAGACAGAAAGAAGAGGGACCATCAAGGCCAAGCAACAATGGTCCACATTAGTCAACTTGGGTCGGCCACTGCAGTCGATGCAACCAAGATGAAAGATGGAGAGTTGGGACAATTTCTGGAAACCCTCGCCATCGAAGCAAAGACAAGGAGCCAGAATAGATGCAAGGAGCTTGACAACAATGAAAAGGAGCAAGTTGAGTTCCTAAACAAATGTCGAAACCTTGCACAGTCTGTGATACCAGGACCAACAAAGTTCAACACCGACAAGTCGCTAGAGAAAGCCTATCAGCTATTTGAGAGCATGGTGTCGGCACTACAGACATAGATGTAGAACACAAAAGAGGAGCAAAAAGAAGAAACAACTCGACTACTGATGCAGCAACACACAACTTTCTCTGAAGCATACAGATTATTGCAAGATCACATGGAGGAGTCGGTCATCACAGAAGGAGTACTCCAGGACTGGCCTGCTTATTATGGGAAAGTCTTCCAGCAGACCCAATAGACTCGACAATACATCTAAGAACTCAAGAAGAGGAAGAGCATGGAAGAAGAACTCAGAAGCACTATGGAAGATCAAATCGTGCTGGAAACAAACAAACTGCAGAAGCTCGAGCGACAAGCACACAGTGGGTGTAGCAGGCAATTTCGAGCTTAGACAAATTAGACATCATCTACCCATGAATGAAAAGACTTTTTGAGACAGCAGAGGAAAAGAACCAGTTTATGGGTCCCGAAATGGAAAGGATGGAAAACTTCTCCATTCAAGAGAAGATGTCGACACTATCAAGTCTTACCACATTAACCATCGACATCCAAAAAGTACTGCAAAATTGGACAGAATTCCAATATCAGCTGGCAGTGACAACTGAAGCAATTGTCGAAGTCTGTGTACAAAAAATACCAAACATTAGACTTCATAGCCCATGACGGTCGAAACATAGCAATAACTACTTAAGACAGGTAATGCATTTTTGGTACCCCCATGTTCTTCGGGACGAAGAACAATTTTGTTCGTGGGGGAGATGTTGTAGGAGCTAGTCGGTAAGCCGACTAGAACGATAAGCCGACTAAGTCGATAAGCCAACTAATTCGATCAGCCGACTAATTAGAGATTAGGTCGGCCACATAAGGTCGTGTCGGTTGACTGAACCGACAGGTAGTTATTTGTAACTGTTTTGTCAATCATATATATTAGGTTGTTGAGACAGATAAGAAATTGGTTCAGTTCTCTGTATTGTATGGACCCTTTCACTATAATATAATCTGTTATTCTACCTATGTTCTTGTCTCTTGTCTCTGTTTTGTGTTTGTATGCTTTTAATGTGTATTATTGGTAACCTTATGTGATTTGTGAGATTACAATAGATATTACAGATATTTTCAATAGATAGGTTAAGTACTGCTAGTTTTCTATAATGAATCACATAAAAACTATGTAAGTAATCATTTGCATTTTTCATAGAGAGTAATAAACAAATCTACTTATTTAACTTAACAACCAGCTGTACTAGAGTACTGCCTTATAAAAGGCGTGGAAAAATACAGTGTGGTATTTTTCTTTCTATTCATGTTTTATTTACTAATATTCCTACTGTTCTAAATATAATCTACTAATCACTAATATTATCAATAAATAATGCTCTTTTCTTCTTAAACCCTAATGTAACAATAACATACCTATCCTCAAAAAACTAGTAATCATTTTCTGAAGACAGTAAATAAATTGTAAATAAACCTGAACAAATAAAAACCTGTCAAATGATGAGGTGACAACAACTTAAGGAGGTCGTTCCTCCCAACCAACTCCTGGAGAAAGCTTAGTCTGCACTTCCTCAGGACCCCCGAGCCTGTTCTTGGTCCTCCTGGTAGAGTACTGGGTGAAGGATGTATCCCTAAGACCTTTTGTCACCTGACTGGTCAAATTACAGCAGTAATTCAATCCTGCTTACAGTAGTAAGAACTTCAGCCCAACAGCTGCATAATTTCAGTTCTCAGCATTTAACCCCTCAAACTCATTTCAATTAGTCCCCTCCATCGAATGTCTCATGTGCACTTCATTCACCCTAAATGATCACCATTCTAGAATGAGTAGCCTCAGTTATCTTCAATGGGAAGTTTCATAATAATGCCTAGGTCTTCTGGGTCAGTTTTTACTTAATGAGCCACCTGCTCCAATTCCACTTTCTTGTGGAATCATGACCACACATATAGGGAATTTGCCACCTGCAACAGTTAGAAGTAGTTTGAGGATGCTGCCACTTGTCAGTATACTCTCCACCCAGTCTCCTCCACCAAGTGACCAGTTAACACTCTTTTAACATCTTCCCTAAGTTGTTGTCTCATCATTTATTTATTTATTAATAAAATATTCTGAAACACATTAATTATTCTTGACCCCACTTGGTCATCAATTACAAACTTAGCATAAAATATAACATAATGTTCCTCAATAACATGAAATTGTTTTGCAAATTGGGGCATGTGATAGAATCCCTAACCCTCCTTTTCCAAAACAACCATTAGGGCTTCAATAAACCAAACCAAACATCAAGTTTCGGGCCTAGGCCTTTCCAAACTTTTACAACACAGTATAACACGGCCGATGTTGAAAGCCAACAAAAACCCAACGAACTCCATCAACTAAAAATTGACACCTTACACCACGGCAGGAGAAACCTTAGCGAGACTGAGGCTTACCATAGTTATGCACAGCTTGGATTTTGGGCAGAGTAGTCTTCGGCAGCTATCACCACCTCTCTATAGAATTTAAGCACCTGCACATTGAAGTCAAACAAATATAAAAACTCAAATGAATAATTACTAGTGTATATTGAAATCTTTAACTCTGTTTAAAGACAAAGAAGTGAAGTATTTTTTTTACCTGCATTATGGATTTATCAACCTTTCAGAAGTATGAGTACAAACCCTAGCCACCTTTCGAAGACCACGAGCTTCACAGAAGGAAAACATGACTCACAGATTTTAGATTTGAGTCCCAAACCCCACGATGGAGCAGAGTCAAAAGCCACTTTACAAAGTGGGCTGCAAAAACATCCGACCTTCACACCCAACTCAAAAACGACGATAAATAGCTCAAGCCACACCACGTCAAACCAAAAGTTGTGCTCACCTTCTCAGGTCACGATTACACCCGCATACAAAGAATAATGCTTACAGAGGTAAGCTAATGACAGTTCAAAGGGTTTTGTGGATCAACACAAATAGTAAACACACAAATCCATCGGTGCAGAGGAACAAAGACGGCATAAGGATCCTGCGGCAAAAAGGTGCAAATTTTGACAATGAAACCTTGCGGCCATGATCCTGTCGCTCACACATACTAACAGCAGCAACATAAGACTAGGAAGAATGTGGATTTTTATGGTTTAATACACTTTTATATTGTCTTCGGTCCACCCAAAAACCTAACCCTCGTATAGCCACCATGTGGCTTGGTAAATATTTTCAATTTGTGGGTCGTTTTGTATAGTTCGAAACCCTTTCCCAGCCTGCACATAATAGTGTAAAAATACTTAATACCATATTATATTTCATATCATGGTTTTGTTATCTTGGTTTTATGTATATTTAATCCATAGTAAATAACATGGGAGGTAGTGGTTAAACTAGGTTCTTGGTATAAACTAAAAACATTGAGATGGCATAGGAAAACTTAGGCTATTCATTGTTTTTCTTATAATAAACAATGCTGTGTAATTTGTTTTAGGAAGATACAAATGAAGAAGGGAATCATTTATATATAAATATTTGTAACTATAGAAGATACCTTACTAGGACTTTAGTCTAGGTATTCAACTATGGTCACTAGTATATGATTTAATCAATAATACTCTTATGAGATCAGAATATCATACAAGGGATAATAGAATAGACCTCCTTGAAAAATAATTCTTTTTCCTTAAAACAATAGGGTAATGACACTATAGTTTAAAGAAAAACATTTGGCATCAAGGCATCTCAAATTTGGTAAGTATTTGAGTAGTTATAAACGATCCTATTTACTAAGTACTAGTTTTCATATGTGGTTTTTAGTCAAAGTATTTTATGACTTCATTTGGATCACATATATTCTAGGTTACTATAACTCTTTATTTGTAGAAAGAAATCTGTTTTCACAAGATGCATCTATTAGAATTACATACAATTTTTAAACTGAAAACAACAGGATGAAAGTTAAATAAACAAGTTCCGTGATGGTAAATGTAACTGAGCTAAATCCAGTTATTAAAATACTGTTATTACTATCAATTATGAATATTTCAAACAATAAAGATCAATGATACCTCTTACATTGCTCAAGCTGTAAAACAAATAATTTAACTAGCAATTTATTCTATGCTAGTGAAGATGATAATCTCGATCTGGAAAACTGGTAACAAACTTCTTACCTGTAAAAGACCTGTAACAGAAGCATCACTTCACTGCATTAGCTATAAGCTAAGTAAGCCTCAATCTCAACTGAATTTATTTCCTACTTGTCATAAGACAATAAAACAAACTTAGTGCTAGAAGTTTAAACATATGTTTTATTCCCGTTATATCAAACCGTAATTCAATTTCTTAACATGGAATTATGAAAACAATCTAGTAAGTATAGAAAACTAGAGTCTTACAAAATAGTCAGTTCAAATTTAATACAGATTAAAGTAACCATTAGCAATTAATTATTTCCTAGATAATGACGACTGCAAACATTTTATGTTACATGAAAAATTTTAATTTTTTACGAATTTTTGGACTATTACATGTTCTCGCGGGGATATTACTCCTTTTACATGTGTTCGTATGATATAGTATGGAAAATGACCACTGCGCCTTGTGAGAATGCATATAAACACACATTTTTCCTCATTTGTTGACATCAATGTTATTACTCCAAGAGAATTGCACCCAACAATTCATACATCAACATGAATAAAGAAAATAAAATGAACATCTATGGAGGCTAATTACAAATTAAAAGAAAATGAACATGCATACCCGCATAAAACATAACACTCTAATTTTCATGCATATGAAACATGCTCACTAAAAAATATAAATGTACATCAAGAGGAACACCTAAATCTCTGGTGTCTAAAAATGAGTCATAATGGGGAACACCTAAATCTTCTTGTATTTCCTACAATAACATTTGTAAAATTGTTATAGATCCACACAATGTCGAATTGTACTTTATAATTAAATATTCAATCAAAATGCATTGAGTTTGTATACCTCCTTGATGTTGACAATGGAAGTGTCAGTTGCGTTGTCCTTTTTTCTTTCAACTAGGGCATTTTATCCTCCTTTGAAGGCAAATTTTAGGTCTTCAGCTATGGGCATGACACCAAATTCTGTGGCATTAGAGGAAATTTGGGGTCTAAAATGGGCCTTATAAGAAAACGCACCAACAATCAATTTTGTGAGTTGGAATTCAAGAACCAATAGAATTTCAATAAAATGAGTCAACCATAATGGTTGAATTGACATATTTGTCATAAAAGAAAGCTACTTTTTTGTTCGTATTTTCGACATATCTCCTTGTGTTTTTACTCAAATTTCAAGTGGGGGAGATCATTGGATGCATAATTTAATTCCGCGTCCAACGAGTACCCACATTGCATTCTTTTGATGGACCCCGCTACCCCAAAAACAAGAAATACTTGAAAAAATGTGATGATGACATCATTATCATGTTTTTTCAGGTATTTCTTGTTTTTGGGGTAGCGGGGTCCATCAAAAGTATGCCATGTGGGTACTCATTGGACGTGGAATTAAATTCCGCATCCAATGAGCTCTCCTACTCAGAATTTCAGTAAAAACAGAGGGAGATATGTCAAAAATACGAACACAAAAAGTAGTTTTTTTCAATCTTACTACAAAATTAATAACTATTATTTTATTATTTTCCTTGGGAGGCCCATTTTAGACCTCAAATTTCCTCTAATGACAACATATCCCATAACATGACACATTTTTGGTAAGGAAAGCGTCTGAAACACATACAAAAATACAACAACAATTTTTAAATCTTAATACTTACATATCTACCCTTCACTTTAACATAACCCCTTAGGATAACTTTGTGCTGCCTAATCTTCTCGAGTCTGGCCTCTATATCCTTTGTGGTGTCTTTGAGCCTATGAAAAAATCAAGTACATGTTTATGCAATTTAATAATCCAGGTGAAATGCAATATACACATTATAATTTCATTGTTTAGCACATAATTTTTATCTATCTTGGTGTTTTCACTGCAGTTGGAGGAAAGGATCCATCTTTTCTAATATCCTTCTTCTTTCCATCCTATAATACTGTATCCCACTCTTGTTATTGAATTATTCGAGGACACTCATAACCTGACAATCGGTTCATATTAGTGCGATAATTGTTCCAAACTGATTTCATGTACTTCCTCGCCATGGTTTGGATTATCTTTTGGTTGAACACACGACCAAACATCGTCATAAAGTGTTTCATCAGATCCTCATTCAATTCATTGCTCTGATATTTATAACTTATTCTAATTGTTGGTACAAATAGATAAAATTCCTGTTCATGCAACTATTGGTAGAACATGCTATTTCCTACATTGAAATAAAATATTATGATTAGATAGCTTAAATGAATATAAAAATATTATTCTTTGTGTAAATCAACGTATTCCAATGGATTGGAGGTAATTACCATGGATTTTCAATCCCTTTACTGACACCAAATCATGGTCCATCTGTAATTCAATTGGTAATTTGTTGGTGCTCTTTATGAGTAAGCATGGCGTCATGGAACTTGTATCAACCTCTGATGATTGAGGCACAAGAGTACTAGAACTGGGGGTCATATGTATATCCAAGGTTGTGGAATTATCCCCACCAATTATAGGTGTAGAATCAATGAATATGTGGAAATACCAGGAATTGACACACTAGTAGTATGTGCAACAAGATTAGAGGGTGCAAGCATAGATGAATGCCTGCTACTCCCAACACTGGGTTCTTCCTATCTTAGGAATTCTTTAGAAAATAGAATTCACTAAGTCAAGATTTTGAATTCCTTTAAAAAAATCATATTCTTTAAAATAATTAATGGAATATAATTTAAAAAAATATACATTGTACTTTGCAATGTTGTCCATCAAGAATTGGCTTATCCTTTCATTTTCAAGAGTATCTTCCGTGTTCACCAATTCCGCTAGTTCATCAGCTAATTTATTAACATTTTTTCTGACAGATGCAAGAGGGTCATGAGCTCTAGATATCTCTACCTCATCCTTATGAGGATGAGGCATTAACATGGGAACCTACAAATCATATCATATAAGTTTGATAAAATACATAACAATAATCTTTGCGGTAGGATAAACGAGAACATTATGGAATATAATAATGAACACACACACACACACACACACACACACACACATATATAATCTCACTTGCCTATTATCGATGCCTTTCCCCTGATCAACCTATAATATAAACCATGATTTTTTAACCATATATCCAAAAATGGATGGAAGTTCTAAATTTGCTTCATCAACATTATGACATAAAGTATATGTATTGAAAAATAATGAATACACAATATACATGTTTTTAAGTAAATCATGGACATGTGTGTTAAAACAATATTTACCTTATCCCTATATTATGTTCAAATGATAATTGAGAAACAACTCCTTCACCACATGTATTGATTTTATTTTAGTCACCACAACTTTGTTATCCTCACACTCAACAAAATCACAATTGGGTAGCTTGTTTGTTCTTCTAGGAGGAGTATTGTTTATAAACCCATCAACATTTATGAAATATTTGGGTCTTCCATTATATATATGGAATATCCTTTATCTTGATTGTTTTCTTTCATTTTATTATAATTTACACAAACTCTGAATATGCGCATAGTCGTTAGATATCTTGTTAGCCTACCCCATGCATAGTCATACATTGGGACAACTTATTCCATTAGTTACATGATGTTGTTATATGGAACATTCACACTGTCCATTTTAAAGATCCCCAAACCATGTAAAGTATATGGAAAAATTCGATATGTCATTCCATCAATATTAGAATTGATGTTTATTTCAACAAGTGGGTTTGGTTCCCAATTCCTCAAATAATTTTTGTATATTAATGGATCTTCCTTTTCTTGGGTGGACTAATTGACATAAGAGAATGCCCCTCCTTCAACAAAAAATAAATCCATACTTAAAAAAAAATCTTCTCACATTTCTACATCTATTGATATCGACATACTTATTGACGCTTCCCCTTCTTCAATCTGCTCAAGGCAACCATCACTATCTAAAGATAGATCAAACATATATCTATTTGGTTGTGCCTGTAATTAATGTCAAACAATAATGACCATGTTCCTATCTTATGATTTATATAACACAAGTATCAATTAAAGTAGTGTATATAATTCACATAGTCAAGTTTCATCGATTGAAAATTGCAAAAAATTCCCAGTTTTGTATGTGCAGTGATGGGAGTTTGGAAATTTGTGTCTATCCATCAGGGACTGATATCCATAGTCACTTTGGTATAGATCCTTGGATAGTGATACATAACTCTATTTTTGTTACTTGCAGAGATACTAACTCAATCACATAGATCAAAAAGAGAAAAATTTAAACAAGGTGCAAATTATAGCTTTTATGAACCAAAATCTGTATGTTTCCAACTCGATCCAAATGGAACCAAACCCCAACTATTTTATGATTTGACACAATGGGATAAGTTTCAAAAACTATAAGGACTCATATAGGTTTGGAAAAAAATGTTTTACTTCGACGGTCTCCACATTTCAAAGTGCATCACACCTAGGTAGACCATTTGGGTAAACCCAAATGACCGAAGGCAATTTCCACAGGAATTATGTGGACCTTTTTTGCTTAAGGTGAAATACTGGAAGTAAATATACAACGAAAAGGAAATACACTTCATACTTGGAGGTGCTCACTCAAGTTCATAAATAGAAAGTGGAAATTCTAGACTAGGTGCAAAAACTACAAAAAATGGTCATGAGACATTGTTTTTCCCGAGTCTTCCAAATAAAACCAAACATACTCAAAATTTCTCTAGGAATTTGGATTTAGACCCTAACACACCCAAAATAAGATAGATATCTCACAGGATAAATTCATAGAACATTTATTTAAGATTCACAACATAAATATTAAGATTATTTTGCCATTTTTTTGCAGATTTACACAAAAGAATATTAACAACAAAATTTGAACATGAAATGGAGGGAGAATCACACCTTAAATTTATTATTAATGGATTGAAACTTTAAAATAATTCATGGATGGTATTTTAGTTTCAAAATACAGATATCTCTGATACAATTAGTGGGAAAAAAATCCAAGATATTTACATAAGGAAAGATAGACAATACTATTCAAGAGAATGATCTCTACATTACAAAACTTGCTCTCTGCTGGGAGAACTCAACCCAAATATTCAGATATGAAACCAAGGGTACACCCTCCAAGTTTTACTGAAGATCTACATCCAAAATAACAGCCACCATAAATTTTCCACACCAATTGGTGCACCGCCCACAATCAAAATACTCACACATCACTGAAACTAGGCTTGGAAACACACTAAGAAAACAACACAACTGAAACTGAAACTACTAGGATATGATCACACCACCTACACAAAGATAAAAATATGTGTCTGAATCTCCATGAAAATAATTGTGTGTTCTCTTCCTTAATCACCAGCTGAAATTACTGTTAATCACACCAACTAGTTACTGTATACAAATGAGCACATCTCCCAATGCAAACCATGGGCACATATCCCAGGTTGTGATAAGCATGAAGCTATCCAATACAAGTTAAAAATTACCAAAATATGTGAAATGGAGTGCTCATTATCCTTTTATTAATCTTTTCTTTCTTTTTCCTTCCTTTTAGAGCTTGCCTTCTTGGAAATTCGAACCAAGATGAAGTGGGTGTTTCTTTGATTATTTGTTTTTGCATTGGGCCCACTTGTATCTATGATTGCTCCCTTAGTGGATAAAATTAGGATATGTATCTTTCTTAAGGTCTATTTATTTCTTTCCTTCTTTTATTATTCTTTCTTGATCCTTATCATAAAATATTTGGAATCTCTCGGCGTCTTGATTTTTTGCTGCTTTTCCTGCTTTTGGCTGCTTTTTTACTGCTTTTAGTTGCTTTATTTCAATATTTCCCAAGAGCAACAAATCATAGGCCTTATCCTCTTCATATTCACTCTCTTGAGCCACCTATATAATTTACAACTCATAATTAATTATTAGAAATATTAAATATCACAAAAATTGTGGTCCATCATCCTTTCATGATTTATTTAATTACATAAAGTAACTATGGCCAAAATTAACACCCTTATTAATTAATTTAATTTTCCACTAGAACCCATGGGAATTTAATGGGTTAGTGGTGTGACCAAACTACTACTAGAATGGGGACATTACATTCCTCCCCTCCCAAAACTTACTTGTCCTCGAGCAAGTAAAAATATGGTTGGTGAAGAACCTATACACTTTTTCTACAATATTTTTGCAAGGCTACATCAAAAACCAAGTTGATCCTTATATCCATCATATATGACCCATTTTATAATCATGTATTGGTCATCCTTCACCATCAAGTCATGAATGCAATTTCTTTTGAAACACTCGATTGCAAATTGTGTTGCAAAACATGGATTGAATTAAACCATGGCAGGCAAAAAGGCCAAACTTCTCTTGTAGATAGTAGCATTTGTAAATTTTATTCCCGTGATCAATAGGATATGGGATGTACATAAGGGATTCTTTAATGATATTTCCTGAAACATAACTATCATGCACCAAGAGATTAGAAAGAAACATCAAAGCAAAATTGCATACTTGTTCATCATCCCTTCTTGCTCATGAAGTGGTAGAGTGTAAAATATGATAAATATGAATTAAGTCATACCATGTGCTGCACCAATTTTTATACTTCAATCCATCCAATGAATCACACGCAATCCATTATTGCTGCCATACATTGAGATCCTTATGTGTCAAGATTGACCTTGAACCAATGTGGTCAATTTCAACCACATTGGTTGAAATTGAATCACACGCAATCCATTATTGCTGCCATACATTGAGATCCTTATGTGTCAAGATTGACCTTGAACCAATGTGGTCAATTTCAACCTCAAACTTGTCCCTTCTTAAGCATTGTTTTCTCTTAGCAATACATGTATCATGGATAACACCTCCATGAATTTGATTGAAAAATGTATTTTATAGGGATGCATCTTCATGGTATGTCTTAATTTTGGCACCATAACCATTCCTTTTTCTTATTTTGAAGCATCTCCTTTAAGCACACATAGTGGAGTGAAACCTACTGGGGTAAGCTTAGAACATTGATGTAACATTTTGTTTATCTTTTGAGAACTCTTTGAATATTTTCATCCCAATAGGAGAATACTTTCCTTACTTGGGAAGCCATATATGTTATGAAATTAAAGGATCCTCTACATGGTGCACCATCCTTACCATGGTCAATCATAGGATCAAAATACAATATCTCTACCCTTCCAATTTCATGTTCAGACAAATTGATATGCAATGATTTCCCTACCCAAGTACATGACATATCTTCCAAACCAAGAGTGTACTTATCCAACATCCTACCATGAACCAAAATGTAATCAAAGAGAACCAGCACAAGCTTACCAAAGTGCTTGATGTATGCTTTGCTCATGAAATAAGATGATGTCATAGGTGCATCAACCAAATACATGCTCATGCATGAAAGTCCCAAGTAGCCACATTAGACACAAGGAAATATTTATTGCAAAATTTTTTCTTCCATGCAAACTTGATGATGATGACCAAGGTGGAGATCAATTTTGGGAAGGTACTCAATTTTTTGCATCTCATTCCTATTGAGAGGTGTCTATGTTCCTCATAATGCTATGTGAAATCTCCATATTAAGTACTTGAGATCAAGATGATTCTAGGATCCCAAATGAATCTGAGGAGTCGTAAGTGTCTCCTGCTTCCACCTCTACACTGCATGGTGTCCACATAAGGAGCCTTTAGAAGATTCCCAATCGAACAAGATAGAATATGTGGTT
This sequence comes from Pseudotsuga menziesii, assembly GCA_001517045.1. Taxonomy (NCBI): domain Eukaryota; kingdom Viridiplantae; phylum Streptophyta; class Pinopsida; order Pinales; family Pinaceae; genus Pseudotsuga; species Pseudotsuga menziesii. The sequence goes on along the minus strand of LPNX010075351.1, from coordinate 286,004 downwards.
TCCATCCATCATATGGTTTCCCATGTAGGAAACAAAGCCATGTATCCACATGGATAAATTGCTGGAAATGAAGGGAGGATCTCCCTCCTAGATCCCATTGATCATGTTGCATGCTACTAATATCAAATTCCATGAGTAGAAATATGTCACTCCATGGAATTCCAATATCCCATGACTTATGCATCATCCCACTTAACTTCTTGATCACTTGGAACAATGTGTCAATCCAAATGATGCTAGGATCTCATAACCAAATCGGTAGTGCCTCACTATCATGAGTCTTCTTCTCTGCAATAAGATTGAATAAACACTCATGTTTTCTGATCCAAATGGAAATAAATCATCCTTCTCCTTTAGAGTGAAATCTCCCTTCTATGAAGGTAACCCAAAATCCACCTCAATCAAAGTGAGTGTTTGGAAAACACTCCCCATGTCAACTAATCCATCCAACAAAATCAAGTAGGAGTCCCATGTGCTACTATGCATACTCGAAGGATCACATGGATTCCATAGGGTCTCATGTTGATTTTCACAAGATTGCACATCAAACGATGTGTCCATAAATATCCTACCAAATAAAGCAAGTCTAGTGCATCCTTGAACTTCCATTTCAGTTATGTACTCATCTACCCAATCCATGGATAAGTGAATACCTTTACTTGCTGATTTGAATGGCATGTCCTTAGATGTCTCTTCCATAACTAAGTTCTCCTCCTCATCCTTCAAAATAAGTGCTTAGAAAAAGTCTTCAACATCATTCCTCTTCTTAAGAACCTATACATCAAGATTTTCCTCATGTTCAATCCCCACATGAGATTCCTCCATCATGTACAAGGTGTATCCTTCCATGTGCAAATGATCGTTTCCCCTGCAGATCGTTTCCCCTGCAGAATGGAGAGTGTAACATATTCAACACTTCACGAAGCTGATATATTTGGATTCTTTTTTCTTCAAAGGCTTCTTGTGTGGACTTCAAAGAATCATTGGTGGCCACTAATTCACTAATGAGATTTTCTGATTCATCTTCTTCCCTTCTGAGTGCATCATCGTACATTTCAATCACCATGAGAAGATGATTTGTATCTACAAGTAGGTTCATGTAGCTATATTTCATCTTGGTCATTGATTTTTTTTGAGAGTTTTGAAATATCCCAAGAAATATTCTCCTTGCAAATCATCTCCTGAATCTTTCCAACAACATCTTGTTACCAAAGCATTGGTATCTACAAAGTTTTTCAAGGATTCCATGAGATTCTCTTGGTCCTGCTTTAGTGATGCACTCAAATGATGTGGCTCACAAAGAATATCATCCACAAAGTTTAATCCTTCCAATGGTTGACTCCTAAGATCAATTTGTGGTGCATGGGGAAAGACTGACTTAATCTATCTCATAAATATTGTGTAAACTGTGCTTCGATTCAGACTTCTAGGTGCATAAATAATCCTATAATAGTTACAAAAATATTTCTGGAAATTCCAACTCCTATAATTTCGGTAGTCTTTATAAAGTAGTCAATCTCATGGTAGTTACTGGATTTTTTTTGAAGTGCTGCGTTCTTGGTGTTCACCTCGACAATGCCCAGTTTAAACTAAATCTGGTGTATGCTCATATCCAACACCACTTACACTCATTCAAAGTGGAAACAAATAAAATCTCACTGTAACTAACTCTCAATACTTCATATGTAAAATATCACAAACCCTGAAGAAATACATGCTACAGGAGTTTGATAGTTATATAGTACTTCCAATAGTTTTAAACGTGGACCAGCTTCGAACAGGTTTACTGGAACTTTCCAGTAGTAGTAGTATTATCAGAAAACATTTCTGCATCAATCCAAGTATAAATCACAGATTCACTCTTCTCAACGAATGCAGAAATATTCTTAATACTCGAACTGAGTCTCTTCCACTTCTGGTCGACGGCTGTCTTCTGCTTTTACACGATTTCTGTATGCTCTGTTCCAGAACAAAGGTTTAAAGAAATGCATAGACCACGTTTATCTTATCTAGGAAAATTATAGTCTCGTACCTGTAAATTAATGACTCAACACAATTTTAATCTAATTCCCAAAAAGAAACAATGTGTTCACACATACTAACAGGTATCTGGTTAATCAAATAATATCGCACAAAACTTTTTAAAGAACAAAAAGAGTAATAGGATGAATGCCAGAAAGACAAATATGCAGAGCTTTTTTTTCCTTTTCTTGTTCAAAATCCAATCCTTTTCACTCTGAACTCAACCCTCAAGCAAACTCAGTTTTTGATATTCTTACAAACAGTTAGATAACTGAGATCCCGAATAGTAGGATCAATTTACTATTTTGAGCAAAGAAAATACTCACTGATCTTGTTATCATCTAACTATTAACTGAACATGAACTAACTATTAACTGTCATTATATGAAGAGATCAAATCTTTTTTATTATTCCTAATTTATTACACTAGAAAACAAAATTTAAATATTGCTCTTTGAAACACTAACTGATCTGATCTTGTTATCATCTAACTATTAACTGAACATGAAGTAACTATTAACTGTCATTATATGAAGAGATCAAATCTTTTTTATTATTCCTAATTTATTACACTAGAAAACAAAATTTAAAGATTGCTCTTTGAAACATTAACGTAGATTTAAATCTTCGAAAATATGAGAAAAAACATCGGTCTATGCTCCTGCATCAGACTCCCAAGGAACAAAAAGTGTTCATGGACTCCCATCCACGAGGTCCTCGATTTCTCTGCCACTTTTATGTATGCTTTCAATTGTAACCCATGTAGTTTCCTCTATTGGGTAGTCCTTTCACTTGACTAAATACTCATAGTATTCCTTATCTCTGGCTTTCTTCACTTTTATGTATGCTTTCAATTGTAACCCATGTAGTTTCCTCTATTGGGTAGTCCTTCCACTTGACTAAATACTCATAGTATTCCTTATCTCTGGCTTTCTTCATCAACCTTCTGTCCAAAATCTTCTCCATTTGCATTGGCTTGGTTGTACATAGATGATTCTTTCACTGAATTGACTTGTTCTCATCATTACTTGCTTTTTCTGTTGATGTATCTATTTCATCCCCAACAAAAGGATATTAATATGCTACATTAAATATAGGAGATATTCTGATATCAGCAAGAAGTTCAATTTCATAAGCATTGGCTAAAAATTTCATTAAGATTTTGTAAGGCCCATTATTTTTTCCAGTTTGGGCTTGTTATATTCTCCTTTAGGAAACCTTTCCTTTCTACCTAATCTCCTTATTCATAATTGACTTCCCTTCTCTTTAAATCGACCTTTTTTTTAATATTTTCGAGTGTTTTCTTGTAGCATCCCCTTAACATGTGCATGCAAAGGTTGCATAGTTGTGGAAAATTCTTCTTCTTAGCCCCAACTTTCTTAATTCTATGAGTTCAAACACCCTCTCTGTGATGCATTCCATAAACAATATTGAATGGACTTAACCCAATGATTCGATTTGGTGGGTCGTTATAAGAAAATTCATCTTGCAGGAGTGCTTGATCTGATTGATGTGGATGCTCACTTACCAGACTTCTCAATATGTTTTCCAAACTCCTTTTTGTAACTTCGGTTTGCCCAACATTTTGAGGGTGATAGGATGAAATCAAACTGAGTTTGGTTCCTAATTTATTCCACAATGTTTTCCAAAAATGTTGAACAAATTTTGTATCCCTATCTGAAACTATGTTAGTAGGAATACCCCTTCTTTAAAAAAATATATTTGCTATGTAAGTAGCGTCACTAGTCTTGGTATATGTAATAAAATGTGCATCATTGGAAAATTTTCCATTACCATAGATATAGAATCATTTCCTCTTTGGGTTCTTGCTATTTCTAAAATAAAATCCATACTCACCGCATCCCAAGGTATTTCTGGAATTGGTAGTGGGTGGTACACACCTGTGTTCTTCTGTCTTCCTTTGGAATATTGACACACTTTACACCTTCCCACAAATATTTGAACAACAACTCTCATCTTTTGCCAAAAGTAAAAAAAACTTAACTAAGCATATGTTTGATCATTCCCAAAGTGTCCGACCATACCTCCATTGTGTTTTTCTTGTATTAAGTTCTCCCTCATTGAGCATTTTGGAATGGACAGATAGCTTCCATTAAACACCAATCCCTCTTGCAGCATGTAGTCTAACCAAGGACTTCTATCTTTGCACATAGGATTTTGGAACGCTTCATAAGTCTTACTAAAATTTGCATCACCCTTGTAGAGATATTTAAGATGTTCCAATCTGAAAACATTCACTTGAAACTCCTGCAAAATCAAACATCTTTTGTTCAAAGCATCAACAACTTTATTAGTACTCCCACTAATATGTTTTAATACAAATGTAAAATTATGCATGTATTCTACCCACTTAGAATGCTTTTGATTCAGTTTCTCCTTCTTAGTAATGAATTGTAAAGCATGATTGTCAGAATATAAAACAAACTCTTTAGGCATGAGATAATGCCTCCATTTCTGGCGTATCTTGGATGACTGTGTATAATTCCTTATCATATATGGAGTAATTCTTTTTTCCTCGTTTAATTTCTCACTAAAATATGCAATTGGTTTCTCATCTTGGCTAAGAACAACTCCTATGTCATTTGCATTGGCATCACACTTGACTTGAAACAATTTATCGAAATCCGGAAGAGCTATGATAGGATTTTTAGTAATCTCAACAATTTAAAAAAAAAAATCAACTGTTGTCCTCCACCTAAAAGGTTGATTTTCCTGCTTGAATATAGGTTCAACCATTGGAGCACATATACCACTGAAATTTCTGATAAATTTCCTGTAGAAACTTGTTAACCCATGAAAAACTAAGACTTCAAAGATATTTCTTGGAGAAGGCCAATCTTTGATGGAATTCACTTTTTTCGGATCCATTTTACAGGCCTTGTGAAATTACAAACCCCAAACAAACTAATTTTGTTTGCATGAAATAACACTTTTTCAAATTTATTAAAAGTTTTTCTTGATGCAACTTCTTCAAAACCAAATTCAGATGTCTAAGATGGTCCTATTTTGTTTGACTAAATATGATAATATCATCTAGATACACAATAAAAAAACTTTCCTATAAACTCAATAACTTCATTCATGAACCTCATGAATGTACTCAGTGTGTTAGCTAAACCAAAGGGAATGACCAACCACTCATACAACTCATCATTAATTTTGTAGGCTATTTTCCATTCATCTCCTTCCCTTATCCAAATTTGATCATATCCGCTTTTTAAATCAATCTTTGAAAAATATTTAGCACTGCTCAAACAATCCATCAAATAATCAATACATGGTAGAGGAAATCTATACCTAATTGTGATCTTGTTGATTGCTCTGGAATCAGTACACAGTCTCCACTCTGGTAGAGAAATCTATACCTAATTGTGATCTTGTTGATAGCTCTGAAATCAGTACACAGTCTCCACTCTCCACCTTTCTTTGGGGTCAACGTTGTAGGTACATCGGGATCAAGATCTCTTTGACCAATCCTTTGTCCAATAAATGTTGCACTTGCTTTCTGATTTCCTCATTTAGCTGGGGTCATTCTATAGGATTCTTTGTTCAATAGGATTGCTCCAAGAATCAAATCTACGTGGTGGCTTATGCTTCCAATGGGGGGGAATTCATTGGGTAAATCATCCACTACAATATCAACATACACATCCAATAATTTCTTAATTTCCATTGACAAATCATCTAACCTTATATTTGTTAAAACAACTCTAGTATTTCCAGTCAAAGCAAAGGCTACTTCTTATTCCTCAATATGATTCAAGAATTATTTTCTGCCAAATAAGAACGCCTTTGAATTGATTTATTCTTCAACTTGTTCTTCTTTCAAAGGTACGAGGGTATGCTTTTTTCCATCCTTCTCGAATGTATAAGTATTATTTCTGCCATCATCACTTACACTTCTATCATATTGTGAAGGCCTTCCCAATAAGGCATGGAAAACGTCCATGGGCATAATGTCACACACCACTTGGTCATTATACCCTCCAATATAAAACTCCACCTTGCATTTTTCATTAACCAACACTTGACAATGTTTCTTCAACCAAGAAACTTTGTAAGGAGTAGGAATTGGAATCTTCTCCAACATCAGCTTGTCCATCATTTCTAAATAAACCAATTTATCAGTTCTTCCATTATCAATAATCATCTTACAACACTTACCTTTTGAATTGCACATTGTCTAAAACAATTTCTTCCACTAAGTAACTTCTTTATTCGACTTCAACAACACCCTTCTCATCAACAAGGCTTCTCCGGTTTATAGAACTTCAACATGAGCTTCTTTCTCCTTAGATTCATTTTCATCTTGAACAATTTGTACATTTAGCTTCCCTATAGCCGTTTTCAGACAGTCCCAAAGACATATGACCTATCTTACCATGTGACTTGATAGTCTCTTCCTCTACCTTGGCCTCTAGATAAATATATCCTTCCTCTAAACTTGTTTCCTTTTGCTGGATGACTTCCTGAACCTTTTTCTTCCTCTTAAGAAGGGTGAACTTTTCCTCTGCTACTAGTCTTCCCTCTTCCTCTAGCAGAATTATTTTCCTTGTTTCTCTAGCTCTTCTTTCTAGAGAATTTCTCCTCATCCTTCATACTTCAATGCCAGTTGATATGCATCATCAATGGTTCGCAACAAAACAAAGTTATTTCATCCTGTATGTCAAATCTCGTAACTGGCAACTATTTCAAAAGTGTCTTCTATGTACCATGCTCGCATATTTATCTTATAAAAATCCTACATATATTCTTTCACAGTCATTAATTTTTGTCTCAAAATCCACATCTTCCTGAACAAAATCAACTCATAATCTTTGGGTAAAAATTTAACTTTTAACTTGGTTTCCATTCGGATCCAACTTTTAATATTGGCTTTATTCTTGCGTCTGCTTTCATCGTGCACACCATCCCACCATAAGGATGCGTGAACTCTCAGCCATGTTGCAACAAATTTCACTTGCTTATCTACGCTCACCTCTTCATGGGCAAAATATTTATTTAAAGCAGTTATCCAGTCCATTGAGTTCTTTTGGCTCCAAACTTCCATGATATGTCGGTATCTTATCTTTTGTTTTGGAACTAGAGTTTAAAATAGATTTAAGAGCTCTCATTTCTACAATTTCCTCTTCCCTTTATTCTTCTGTATGTTTTTCATCAGGTTCACTAATATCCCCAATATTAGGATCTCGATGCCCAACTACTTCCATAGCCTCGATTATTTGTCGCAAATTCCTTACTTCCTCCATCAATTTTGCATTGGTAACAACTTGATGACCTCTTCCTTGTCCTCCTCTGATCCTGAGTTCCATCTCTTCACACACAAACTGATTATGGGGAATAATTATTGTCAATTTGTTTCACCTGATACGACAATGGTTGAGGGGAAAGACTAACTTACTCTATCTCACAAATATTATGTGTAAACCGTGATTCAATTCAGACTTTTGGGTGCATAAATAATCCCGTAATGGTTACAGAAAATATTCCTGGAAATTCCAACTCATGTAATTCCGGTAGTCTTTATAACATAGTGAATCACTTGATAGTTATTGGAATTTTTTTGTAGTGTTGCGTTCTTGGTGTACACCTTGCAAATGCTCGGTTTAAACTAAATCTGGTGTATGCTCGTATCCAACACCTCTCACACCTCTCACACTCATTCCACGTGGAAACAAGTAAATATCAACGTAACTAACTCTCAAGACTTCATATGTAAAATATCAGAAACCTTGAATAAATACATGCTCCATGAGTTTGATAGGGTTTGATAGTTATAAGAACTTCCCGTGAGAATCCTGAGCTTCATAGTGAGATCTAGGAGGTAGAGAAATATTCACAATCAAAGTATTTGAAAAATATGTAAAATATGTAAGAGAACAACAAAAGAGAATGAAATAGCACATGTGAATGGTGCAAATAACTGATCTTTATATTAGTGTAAATCTTGTAGATGAGTATAGTACATATTAAAATTTGTGAGCCCTTGGAGGCCATGAGAATGCATACAAGTGTCAAGATAGGATTTGACCACTAAACCCACGTAGGTTGACCAATAGGCTCCTAAACCTAACCAAACAGTCATGAATACATGTGTGAACATGTAAGGAAGCATAATGTAGGCATGCAAGGCATGGGTGTACACATGTGTGAGTGGGTGAGTCTCTAGGAGCCAATAAATGACCAAGAAGACCACAAAACAACCACATTCACACATTGGCGCCCTTAGTCAAAGCAGAAATGGTTTGTAATAAATGCAGACACCTGGAATGTTAGGATGATCAAACTAGAGCACCTCAACTGTCACAATGATAAAAGTGGAGCGCCTTAACTGTGAGTTAATGAGCCAAAAACACCTATTTGACAAGTATTAATCAATATAACCTAAGTAGGATCATATAACATCAGCACGAGGAAAATGAAAATTCCACCTAGATGGAAGACCATGGTACTAAGGTATATTAATTTCTCTAATACCCTCCCTTAAGCCTAACTTAGTACAACTTATACAAAATGATTTATTAAGGCCTTGGCAACTAAGGCACAAGTCACATTTTACAACAAAATTTTATTAGTCCATGTAACCGAGGTAAGGAGGAAAACCTCATGGGACAAAACCTTCCCTTTAAAAATGGACATGACAGAGATGATAAAAAATGTATTCAACAGGTCCTCTTTTTCACTTGAATGATCTGAAAGAACAACTTCTTGGTGATGGACTTGGTGAAGATGTTGTGGATGCCAAGATCATACATCAATGCATCAAAGTGTTGTAAACAAATATCATGTGGAGAGGCCCTTTTATGGTTATCATTTGATGATGGAGGAGCATCATAAGATTGTATTTTTCTGCAAGCATACTCTTATCTAAAAACATAATCAATCATATAAAATATATCTCTACAAACTCTTTCCCAAATAACATCAAAAGATTCAACAAATCTACCTCATGTGTAGCGGCCATATCATGAATAAAATCATGAATATTCTTCCCAATTTGATGAAGCACCTTCATAAATCTGTAAAAAATCTCATGAGGATCTTAAATATCAAAATACATGTCATATACAGCAGAATATATCATAGGTATGGTGTCCCCATGAGCGAATGGGTCCATAGAGAGAGAAGAGTGAGCAACTAGATCACATTGACAGTTGAGTGAACTTGGAGGGTCTGGAGACTTGAGATTTGAACCATGGGTGGTAAAATAAATTCCATATATATGGAACAGAAGTCCCATGAATTCCAATGGCAGGGCTTTCCAACCAATGACAGACATAAAATACATAAAAGCAACATACACAAGTGACATAGCATTGGAAACTAGGCAATTTTGAGATTTTCCGACTAGTGAACATGAGGGTTGTTGGGTCTTTTGGTCATGAAATGGTTGGAGAAATGAGTCTATGAATGTCATTGGTTGTACATGATAAGCCTATATATTATCTTCAAAATCATAATGGGAAAGATCTTATTGGATTGGGAAAGATCTTTCAGAAGGCACATAAAAAACTAATGAAAAATGACTAGTTTCTAGAGGAAGATTTGGTGAACTGGTTGGGGTTTCTTCTAAGGAAGGGATGGGGAATTCATATTTTTATATATCAAAAGGTAAATCAGAAACAGATCTAGAAGAAACATAGATATTAGAATAATTGGGTTTCTCCCATGCACACAAAGCATGCACTTTCTTACCATCTCCTTGCTTGTGCTCCCATCTTATTGCAAATTTTGGAAGATCAATATAATTATCCTCAAGGAGCTTGGTCATGATGTCCATGTTATTTCTGAAGCAAGATATTTCAATATGTGAACCTCTGCAATCACCACATGTGGGTCTCTTTCTCTCTTGTTCTTCCTCCTTCTGGATCTTGAACTCCCATCAGTAGAACTAGAGCTTTTTGTACTTGAATGCTTGTCATCTTTCTCTCTTTGCTTCAAATCTTTCTTCTTGCCTTTGGATTGATTTGATACACCAGAAGAAAGGGCTTGATCCTTGGTGGATTTGATGTTACCCATTTGTACGAGCTTGTCCTGCTCTTGATTCAATGACTCCATGAAGTCTGCTAGCGCAGACATCCTCCAATTTCTAGCTGTAAGCTTGCTTGAGTGGAATGTCGAAACAAACACAAAATACTGAGGCCCTAGCTTAGAAAGGATGGAAAATATAAGTTTAACATATTTTTTCTCTATGTCACATTGTTTTTGCTCAAGCACTAGCGCTTTGAACTTGGTAAAGAAGTCTTGGATGGTCTCATAGTGAGATGGGCTCAGTGAGATTAGCTCATTTTCAAGCTGATGGCCTCTCATCTCATCAGTCTTCCCAAATAGTGACTCAAGATTGATCCAAACTTCATTGGGTGTTCCAAGACTGTCTACATGAAAGAGGAGATCCCTCAAATTACTGATATAGAGCATACCGAATGCTTCATCAAGTCTATTGAAATACTTAGCTTTCTCCACAACAGAGTCGGGCTCGATTTCAGTCCCCATGGTGACTGTATACATGCATTTCAACCTCATCTGGATCACCATCTTAGCCTTCCATTCAAAATAGTTGAATGGGATCAGCAATACTCAAGTATGCTCCATTATTCCTGTGCACTGTGTGACAAAAACGTTGTAGATCCTACAATGAAAAACACTCAAATTTTCAGGAAATATGCCCTATACAACTCAAACCTCTCTAGATTTGTTTGTAGCTCCATAAAGCTCCAATACCATGTGATAATTGCTTCACAGTGAGATCTAGGATCTAGAGAAATATTCACAATCAAAGTATTTGACAAAATATGTAAGAGAACAACAAAAGAGAATGAAATAGCACATATGAGTGGTGCTAATAATTGATCTTTCTATTAGTGTACATCTTGTAGATGATTATAGTACATATTTATAATACATTGGAGAAAATTCGTGATCCCTTGGAGGCCATGTGAATGCATACAAGTGTCAGGCTAGGATATGACACTTAAACCCCCATAGGTTGACCAATGTGCTCCCAAACCTAACCAAATAGTCATGAATACATGTGTGAACAGGTAAGGAGGCATAAATGCAGGCATGCAAGGCATGGGTGTACACATGTGTGAATGGGTTAGTCTCTAGGAGCCAATAAATGAACAAGAATACCACAAGACAACCACGTCATTCACACACTAGCGCCCTTAGTCAAAGAAGAAGTGGTTTGTAATCAATACAGGTGCCTGGAATGTCAGGATGATCAAACTAGAGCACCTCGACTGTCAGGATGATCGAAGTGGAGTGCCTCAACTGTGAGTTAATGAATCATAAACACCTATTTGACCAGTATTGATCAATATAACCTAAGTATGATCACACAACATAAGCACAAGGAAAATTTAAATGCCTCCTAGATGTAAGACCATGGTACTAAGGTAGATTAATTTCTCTAACACTTCCAATAGTTTTAACCATGGGCCAACTTTGAACATGGTTACAAAAATTTTCCAATAGTAGTAGTATAAATGGAAAACACTTTCACATCAATCCAAATATAAATCATGGATTCAGTGTTCTCAATGGATGAAAACATCTTCTGAATACTCGAACTTAGTCTATTCCACTTTCGATCAACAATTGTCTTCTACTTTTACGCAATTTTTGTATGATTTGTTCTAGAGCAGACGTTTAAATCAATGCATATATCATGTTTATCTTATCCAGGATAATGCAAGTCTCTTACTTATAAATTAAATACTCCAAACAATTTTAATCTAAATCCAAAAAGGAAACAATGTGTGCACACATACTAACAAGAATCTAGTTAATAAAATAATATCACACATAACTTTTTAAAGAACAAAAAGAGTAATAGATTGAATGCCAAAAAGACAAATGCACGTAGTTTTTTTTTCTTTTCTTATTAAAAATACAATCCTTTTCACTATGAATCCAACCCTTGAGAAAACTCAGTTTTGGATCTTTTTACAATAATTAGATAATTGAGATCCTGAATAATAGGATCATTTTACTATTTTGAGTAAAGAAAATCCTAACTGATTTTGTTATCAGTTAACTATTAACTAAACATGAACTAACTATTAACTATCAATATATGAAGATATCAAATCTCTTTTATTCTTCCTAATCTATTACAATAGAAAACTAAATTAAATATTTCTCTTTGAAACACTAACATATGTTTAAACCTTCAAAAATATGAGAAAAAACATTGGTTCATGCTCCTGCATCAATTTTCTTTTGGCATAGATCCACATCACATGTTTCATTCATTACACACATGTCAACATTAGAATTGTTTGCAATATCACTTGCATGGTATGAAGTGGAAGGTACTTCAGATGGATGCAATGAAAAGTGACTTTTGCAAAAAATTAAAATTTTGTTCATACCTGTGTGGCACATTCTCATCCTCTCCAAGTGGCTGATTTGTGTTGTCACGGTCTTCCATTTTGTGGTCCACAAGAAGACTCACTTCTACGACATGTGGTTCACTCTGCACTGGACATTCTTCCTCTATTTTACAGTCATCCTGTAGTGGCTTGTGCTCTACCTTCTTCTTTTAGTGGTTTGCTTCTCTTCAATGAATCCTCATCTACATTATTGGGAAAAAATACATATATGCAATAGATATATTATTTGAATTTAATGGATTCACAAATCTCCTCACCCAAATCTAGGTACTCCTAGTTGCAGTGGAGCATGTTTTCACATGATTCTATCATATTTTCTAAAAAACAATTAGTCATTGGAGGATCAGGCCTTTTTTCTTCTTTGTATATTTGGTCACAAAAATAATCCTCCTCCCCTCTTGACACATTCAAGGCTCCACCAATATATACGACCTCTTCTTCTACATACTACTCGAAATCATCATCTCCCGATGGTACAAGTCTCATAGCTGCATTTTTTCTCTTATTCGTACAATTAGAAATTTAGTTTTGTAGCTCAAAGGTGCATTGGACCATTCTATAATACCATTTCAATATCCCCAATCTTATTTCTAGATATACTAACTCAATCACATAGAGTCAAAATGAGAAAAAATGAAACTAGGTGCAAATTCTGGCTTTTACGAACCAAAATATGCATGTTTCCAACTCGCTCCAAATGGCACCAAACCCAAACTATTTTCTAATCTAACACAATGGTATAGGTTTGAAAACCTATAAGGACTCATATAGTGTCATACCAAAAGGATTTAATTTGATGTCTTGTACACTTAAGAGTGCATAACACTTGGGTAGACCATTTGGGTGAACCCAAATGATCAGAGTCAAATTCACTAAGAATTATGTTGAAATATTCTACTAATTTTGGCGCAATACTGAAAGTGACTATACAACATAAAGGAAATACATTTCATACTTGAAATAGCTCACTCAAGTTCATAAACAGAAAGTGGAAATTCTAAACTAGGGGAAAAAACTACACAAATTGGTCACAAGAAACTGTTTTTCCTGGGTTTTCCAAACACAACCAAACATATTTGAATTTTCTCCAGGAATTTGGATTTAGACACTAAAACACCCAAAATGAGATAGATAGCTCAGTGATTGAATTCATTGAACACTTATTGAAGATTAACAACATAGAGACTAAGATTGTTTTGTCATTTGTTTTTGCAAATTTACACAAGAGAAGATTAACATTAGAATTTGAACATGAAATGGAGGGATAATCACAATGTAAATTTATTATTAATGGATGGATAATTTCAGATGATTCATGGATTCTATTGCATCTTCAAAATATATATTTATCTGATACAAATAGTGGGAAAATAATTCCAAGATATTTACAGAAGGAAAGATAGACAATACTGTCCAAGTGAATGATCTCTACATTACAAAAATTTCTCTCTTCTAGGAGAAATCAGCTCAAATATTAATATATGAAACAAAGGGTGAATTCTCCACCTAATACTGAACATATACAACCAAAATCACAGCCACCCAAAGAGTTTCCGCACCAACTGGTGTGCCCTACACAATCAAAACACTCACACAACACTGAAACTAGGCTTGAAAACAGACTAAGAAAAGAACACAACTGCAACTGAAAATATTGGGTCATGATCACACCATTTTGAAACACAAATAAAACCTCCAAAAATATAAAAATATGTTTCTAAATATCCATTAGAATAACTGTGTCCTCTTCCTCAATCACCAGCTGAAATGACTATTAAACACACCAACTAGTTACTGTATGCAAAGGAGCACATATCCCAATGCGAACCAGGGACACATCTACCAAGTTGTGAGAGGCATGAAGCTATCCAATACAAATGAACAATAACCAAAATATTTTAAATGGAGTGCTCATCCTCTTTTTTTTAATCTCTGCTAGATGTTTCCTTCCTTCTAGAGCTTTCCTTCTCGCAAATTCAAACCATAGATGAATTGGATGCTTCTTTGGTAAGTTTATCATGCATAGGACCCACTTGTCTCCATGATTTCTCCCTCACTGGATAAAATTACGATTTGTAGCTTTCCTATGGCTTCTTTCTTTTTTGCCTACTTTTACTATTCTTTCTCAAGCCTTATCTTCAAAAATCTAGAAACTCCTACCTTCTTGATTTTTTGTTGTTTTTCATGTTTTTCTTGCTTTTGGATGCTATTTTAATGTTTTTAGATGCTTCCCTTTCATATTTTCTTGAGGGATACAACTCATATGAATTATCCTTTTCCTATGCACCCTCTTGAGCCACCAATCATTTACAAGTCGTAAATAATTATTAGAAATATTAAATATCACAAAATTGTGGCCCGTCATCCTTTCATGATTTATTTAATTACATAAAGTAACTATGGCGAAAATTAACTCCCTTATTAATTAATTTAATTCTCCACTAAAACCCATGGGAATTGAATGGGTTAGTGGTTTGACCAAAGTTCTACTAGAATGGGACATTACATTGTTACTTTGTAGCTATAACCCAACATAGGATCCATCATCGTCTATAAAATACCAAATTGTGACACCCCACACCCCATAAAGCCAACATATTCTAAGTATTGGTATGATATAATGTTGAAGCATAATCATTTGAATGTGAGAGCTTAATAGCTCACGCATGTGTAGAAAGTGGTTTTAGGTCAATCACTTAGTACTTTCAAGTTCGTGATTTTGAATAAAATATTATTGTCAATAACTCAATTATATGTATAAAGTTGATTTCGCATATGTAGAAAATACTAATTTTATTTCAACCAGTATATTTATAAATATTAAATTTTAGAAACATTGAAAGAAAATAGAGTTATTTTAATTGTGTTCAAATTCAACGGTTACATTCCATCTACATGGAGCATATACATAACTTGAATCCAAATCCAATGCTACAAGTTACATAAATTCTCAACTTTAATCCCTAATGCTAAAATCATATTAATAATGGCATTGAAACATTTAGAAACTAAATTACTTTTATTACTAAGATTAGAGTTAACATTCCTTTCCCTTATTGCATCCATTACGAAAAACATTTCTTCCATTACCCATGCTTGAGTGAAATTATATGACATTTCTTAATATAAAGCTCGAAAATATAAATATTATAACATAGATTTAAATAGGAATGGGATGAAAGATTTACAAATTGCAAAACATGATCTTATGTTCTTGGTTATTGACCCTAGAAATCACCCACACTCTATTAAGAAAATACGGTGTATTTTTGGGAACTTAAGGACAATTGGATGGATAAATGGTTTCTGATTTTTGAAAAAACTCTTGAAAATAGTAGGAGATTTACTTGCCAACACTTATGGAGAATTGGATGGATAAATGGTTTATGCTTTTCCATTGTATTTTATTTGGAAATTATGGGTAAGATTTGTTTTAGGTCTATATGTAAGTGTTTTAATATTGGTGAATTATAGGGGATAGGTACATTATTGTGGGTCTACAAAACATAGATAAAATGTCAATAATGACCCTTAAGAGGCCCTCAAGCCCTCCTAGGTGGAAAGCTACCCACCCTACCCAAAATCTTGAGGTTGGAGACAAGATTAGTGAGAAAAAAACTTTGATTTCCACCATGACAAATAGTTTACTTTAGCATAGAACATTCATTACAACATCCCACCTAGAGGAATATTCAAACAATGTGAAACCTAACAATGAAGGGATATGGGTCAAGCCTTCAAGCTACACAATTGATTATAGTCAAGTGACAACCTTTGGAAATACTAGGCATTCTAATTGGATTTCATGTGATCCTCCTCAATGGTCAAATTACATGCAGACTTGTTATAGACCAATAGAATTTATTGTAGAAATAGCAACTCCAATGCTATGAGTAAAGATGCTAAGAAGAAGTAATGCAAATAGATATTGCTACTAAGATCATTCTCACAAGCATACATGGGAAAAATAGAGAGAATAAAAGAGACTGAATCGCATGTGCTCAAGAAGAAACTCTCTGCAACCTACAAAAAAGAAAACTAGGAGAAAAATATTGTAAGCTTAAAAACAAGCTCTTCTTTAGAGAGGAATAGGAGATTGGATGCACTCTGATGGAGAGAAAAAATAACTACTCAAATCTATTGAACATGAACAACTGTTCACTTTGATACCATGTAGAAATAGAAACTCCAATTCTATGAGTAAAGATACTAAGAAGAAGCAATGGAAATGGATCTTTCTACTAAGATAATTCTCACAAGCATACACAGGGAAAATAGAGAGAAAAAAAGAGACTGAATCACATGAATTTAGAGATGAATATTGGAGTGTATCCTTCCATTGAATAATGATGAATAATACTGTACATAAATAGTACATTCCTCAAGGTAAAATCAAGTTGTATTGGAGACAACTCATCAAGATCAGAAAGATAGACTTACTAAATATGATAAACCCCCATAGGTGGCTAACATACTTCCCAAATCAGTCAAGGACCTCACAAATTAGAAAAATCATGAGTGAGTTGTCAAGAGTGGTGGAAAGACACGCTAATCCTGTAAAATGGAGAGAACATAATGGAGGATGGGTTGGCAACAAAATATAGTAGTTTCCTAGTTGACTAGCTTTACCTTATCCACATAAAAGTTGGATAAAAGAAAAATAAGGAAGAATCTATAGGAAAGTGCAATTACTAATTCTAGAAGTAAACAAAGTGGACGAGATCAACCTAGAATCAGAATTAAATAATTCTTGGGGTATATATGGAAAGTATTGATTATGTAGTGCAAGTAGATTCCAATTATCTAGGCTGGCGGGTAGGAAATTAATCAAAATTGATTAAATATTTATCCTAAGTTATGAAGTGGGTTTATTATATTCCCACACCCCCCTTTAAGTCTGAATTTTCGATGATATATAGGTGTATATAGGTCCCAACAACAAGGCTATGGTCACCCTTTACAATTATTCATGTCAAGGAAAGTGAGGAAAGAGGCAAAACCACATGGGGAAAATTCTCCCTCAAGAAAGGACAAGGCACAAAATTTGAAATAAAATTTCTTCAGTAGGTATGTATCTTCACTTGAATGTACTGAATGAACTACTTCTTGGTGAAATAATTTATGAAGAAATCTAGAACTCCATGATCATGCGCTAGAGTTTAGAATCTACAAGAAAGAAGAGGAGAGACACCTTGTATCTCGTCAATTGATGAAGTAGGAGAATCATATCAATGCTTCTTGATGCTAAAAATCTCTGATATGAAAACAAAATATGAAATGGAAAACAGATATGTGCATAATCCTTCCCAAATCATACAAAAATTAAGACAATTTATTACACACTCAATTCCCTGAATAGCTGCAAAATTGTGATGTGAATCACATGTCATTCTTCCAATATGATGTAGAACCTTCCCAGATATGACATGAGGCTGGTAAAAATATGATATATCAGAAACATTATAATATATAATAACAAATACAAATGCTTCAGTGACTCCATGAGGATATATGGCTAGACTAGGAAAACTATGAGCAACTAGGGAAAACTGATGAGTGTAAAAATATGAATGATAAATGGACTTGACATATGAACCATAAGTGTTTAGAACATATCCAAACATGTTTAATATCAGTCCAAATATGACTAAAGTCATTTATAACCAACGTCATGTATAACCAACTAGTAAGAGATAAGCAATACTTCAAACCATGTAATATAAGTAACACTACATAAGAGACCAATGAGGAATCAACTAGTGAACTTGGGATTTGTATAGTATTAGGAGTATTCAGAGGTATGGTAGATGGTATGTATGGTGGTATGAATTATTTCATGACATGTATATCAACCTACAAACATGCTTCTAAATAATAATTATTATGGAGTGAGGAAGAGTTGTTTAAAGACAAGTTAGTATCTAGTGAAAAAACACAATTATTGAGAGATGAATCTAGGAGACTGATATGTGGATTATCAAAGAAAGGATATGATATTTATGATTCTTATATATCAAAAAATGAATCTATATCAGAGACATGAGTAAATTATTTTACTTTGGCACTTAAGGCATATTTTATATCACCTTGGAACTGCGCACTACGATAGTGTTTCGAGGGATCAACATCCTTCTCTAGCTCATCTGGAACTTCGATGTTGTGATTCTCAAGAAGATGAGACATGTTGTCCATATTCTTCTTGAAGCATTTCTTATCTAGATGAAATACCTTTCGGCAATAATAGTGCTTAGATTTTATCCCTTTCTTCTTTACTTTTTTCACTGAATCTTCATCAGTCGGCTTCGAACTTTCATCTTCAATTTCTGACTTTGGATTCTTCTCTTTCACAATTTTATTTTCTTCAGATTTGGTATTCTTGCTTCCTTGAAATATTAGAGCATGATCCTTACCCTTGGAATATCTAATATCACCCATATGTATCAATGTTTCTTTCTCCTTTGTTAGTGAACAAAAGAAATTACATAAAGAAGATATTTTCCAATTAGAAACAACATTCATAGTAGCATGAAAAGTAGACACAAAAACAGAATATTCGAGACCCAATTTTGAAAGAATGGAAAGGATTAATTGATAATATTTCTTCTCAATCCCACAATGTTTGAGAATTATAACAAGTGACTTGAAATTGGTGAAGAACCCCTCAATATAATCGAAACTCCTTGGACTAATTGAGAATAACTCAATCTCCGACTGATTCTCTCTCAAATCATCTTGAACTCCAAAGAGAGACTCAAGTTTGGTACATACTTGCTTTGGAGTGGTCAAACCATCTAGATGAAAGAGTATATAAATATAAATAGAGAGGAAAATAAATCCATAGGCTTCATCCAACCTATTATGCCACTTAGCTTTCTCAATCACAACGTTGGGCTTATTCTCCAAAGCTAGAGTAACTCAGTATAGTCCCTTAGTGCATAATAAAATGCCGATTTTGGATTTCCATTCATGATAGTTGAAGGGAGTTAGATTTTATCTGGAGAAGAATCCATATTGTTGAGTTGATGCACTCAAAAAGAAACTCTCTGCAACCTGCAAAAAATAAAACTAAGAGAAAAATCTTATAAGCTTAAAAACAAGCTCTTCTTTAGAGAGGGATAGGAGACTGGATGCACTCTAATGGAGAGAACAGATAGATCCTCAACCATGTAGAAATAGAAGCTCCAATGCTATGAGTAAATATTCTAAGAATAAGCACTGGAAATAGATCTTGCTACTAAGATAATTCTCACAAGCATATACAGGAAAAATAGAGAGAAGAAACGAGACTGAATCACATGAATAAAGAGATGAATATTGGAGAGTATCCTTCCATTGAACAATGATGAATAATAGTGTACATAAATAGTACATACCTCAAGGTAAAATTGAGTTGTATTCGAGACAACTCATCAAGATCAGAAAGATAGACTTTCTAAATATGATAAACCCCCATAGGTGGATAAAGCACTTCCCAAATCAGTCAAGGGCCTCACAAATTAGAAAACACATGAGTGAGTTGTCAATAGTGATGGAAAAAATATGCTAATCCTAGAAAATGGAGAGAAAATCATGGAGGATGGGTTGGAAACAAAATATTACAGTTTCCTAGTTGACTAATTTTACCTTATCCACATAAAAGCTGAATAAAAGCAGAATAATGTAGAATCTGCAGGAATG
Source organism: Pseudotsuga menziesii (assembly GCA_001517045.1). Classification (NCBI taxonomy): domain Eukaryota; kingdom Viridiplantae; phylum Streptophyta; class Pinopsida; order Pinales; family Pinaceae; genus Pseudotsuga; species Pseudotsuga menziesii. The sequence goes on along the minus strand of LPNX010075351.1, from coordinate 265,887 downwards.
TTGGGATTAATAATCCTACCTTTGAATAAAACAACCTCATTTACCACTTATCCTAATTATTTGACTCAAACATGTGCTTACATCATCAGCATGTCATCAACTTCAGTGATCTGGACCTCCTCCTTCAATCAAAGAACCTAATTGAGCCTCCTTCAATCAGGCTGCAAATCTGGGTTGATATGCATGAATAACGTGCCCCACTTAGTCAAATGGGACCTATCACACCTAATTTTTAGTTAACTAGAGTGTTAAAGGAGCCACCACCTAATTTTGGTGACTTAGTTCATTTTATCTCAACTAACTAAAGTCTGATAGGCGCCTCTACCTGCTTTTTGGCATGTAGTTTAGTTCTGAGATAGTTAGAGTCAATTATCTTGTAGTTTAGTGGTTAATTGATGTGTAGAGTGGTGTTAACTGACAAGTAAGCCACTCTCATGCATTCAATTCGAATTACCTCTCTAGAATTTAAATTTCTTGGATATTAATGCCATTATAGCATATTGTAATGTATCTTATGATTAACGATTAAGAAATAAACTACTGCAAGCCTTTTGCACAGTTTCAGGCATTCATTCAGTAAATTGATTTGTATCAATATGTAGTAACTTTTGTCTTAATTCTAAGATTGCAGTGCCTCAATTTTATATGGTATCGAAGCCATGGAAGGACAAATAAATTCTTCTATAGGGATTTTGATGGATCTTTGATGAAGATCAAGCAAAATTGCTTAAAAATATTCCAAGTCTTTTTATTCTTAACGCAAGCATAATTACATCTGGTGCAACCCTGATAGCATAATGGTGTGCAGGTGTAGGGGAAATGAATTTCTAACTGGAGCTATGGTGTTACTTAAATATATTGGAAAATTCCTTGCCCTCAGAATCACAAGACCTCTGGACCTTAAAGTTGTGGGTCAATATTATGCTATCAGTGGATGAGTTACCTTTTACATTTTCATTATACCATGGCTTTTGACTAAGGTACTGAAACACTGCACCAAAAGCGGAGAGTTTCCCACACAAATCATGGAATCTTAGCCTTGCTCCCTCTGGATTCTGTCCATAGAAGTCTATCCAGGTGTGAATCAACTCCAAAAGTGTAGGTTGTTTGACCTTATTTCATTTATTTTGTGTGACTGCAGGTATCTCAAATATCCATTTGTATTTACTATATATGGAAAATGGAATCTTCCTCTTGAAATCTTCTCATTCCTTTCAACTATCATCAATGGAAAGAGGACCTAGAGATAATATTGCACTCCAAGGGACTCTACAAAGTCACTATGGGCACCGATCCAGAGCCCAATGCAATAGTAGAGAATTCCAAATATTGGAACAAACTTGATGAAGCTTATGGTTTCCTATGCCTCTCCATTTCAAAAGATATTCTTTTCCATCTTAGTGGATTAAAGACTCCCAAAGAAGTGTGGGAACAACTTGCTAAACTATTTTGGTAAGCAATATGATATGAGAGATTATCAATTAGAAAATGAACTGGTCTCTCTCAATCCTGGCAATTTCAAGACCATAAATGAATTCTTCACAAAGTTCAAACATCTTGTGCTTCAATTGAAGCAATGCAGAGTAGAGAAGAAAGATGACCAACTAATTCTTTATATTCTTTCGAAGCTAGGAGAAGACTACTTTGTTTTTGTCTCTACCTTCCATAGCAGAAACCTCACAATTATGAATTGGAATATTCCTACCTTAAATGCATTCATTGAGTCCTTAACCAATGAGCATGATAAACTTATTCATATGGGATCCATGAGATCCTCCAAAGATCAAGATTTGTTTTCTAGAGGACCCAAGGCTATGGATACAAAAGGAAAGCAAAAGAAAGAGAAGACCAAGTTTTATCCTCCTAAGCAGAAGGAGAATTTAGATGAGCCCTTAGGTTCGAGGGAAGACAAGCAAAAGAGAAAAGACAAAACAAAATGTTCCTATTGTATGAAAGGATTTTATCCAGAAAGCTCATGTATGAAGAGGAAAATTGATCAGATGGCCTTTCTCTTGGAGGAAAAAAACATCACTCTTCCAGCTGGCGCAAGGAAGACTTATATGGAGAAAAGACTGAAGATCATGATGAGAGATGCCATGCACTAAAGGCTAGTTTTTCAATAACACATGATTTCCTCATTGATTCAGGAGCTTCCAATCATATGGTTGCATCCATAGAATCATTCTCTTCTTTACAATATACTGATGGTCCGAGCATTCACATGGGTGATGACACTCAAATTCAAGTTGAAGGGAATGTTGAAAATAGTTTTCATTGATGTCAAAGAAGCTCAATAATGACAAAGGAATTACATAGTTGGATGGTAGTTCGATGAGTAGTGGTCGATTGATGCAAGAGGCAGAGAAGATGAGGATCCGCATCAGATGGTAGTTCTATGAGTAGTGGTCAATCGATGCGAGAGGCAGAGGAGAGGAGGATCTGCAGTATAATTAATTACAAAGACTCAACAACTATCTAATCAAGTGATCAACGATACAAATTGATTTGACAACTGGTATTTATCCCACATTGGTAGCGCATTTGAGTTTGTATGTGTTTATATGCACTGGCCTCACTATGGATATTCGACGCATAGAGAAAAGGTATTGTGGGGGATTTAGGTGCTTGGAATCCATGAGAAGTCACCAGTCTGGATCCTGGGATGACCTATCAGGCCCCATACCTTTTTGGAAGAGGTGACATGAACCGATCCAACAGTTAGAAGAAAGTATGTAGAATATCTACGGCTACAGAGAGATCCGCAACGTTGTAACCCAAATCTGCATTTGATTGTAGATCAATGATTAGGATTGAATATGCAAGGAAATCAACGTTGGTGAATGATTTCTGCACATAGAAAAATGAAAATCCACAAATATGCATTTGATCATAGATCAATGGTTAGGAGTAAAACCGCAAGGAAATAAATGTATTAGAAGAAATGTGGAAACAAAGTTGCGGAAGAAAATTACAGAGGTCCAAAATGGGAAAGTGTGGTTCTACATTCTGCAATCCCAAGATCGATGGTCAGGAGTGAACCCGCAAGGAAATCAACGGTCCTGAAAAATTGTCAAAGAAAAATGATGGAGGTCCAAAATGGGAAAGTGTGGTTTCGCATTGTGCAATCCGCATATGATCTAATATTGATGATCAAGAAAGAGTCTGCATGAGATCGACGGTGCAGAAGAAATATTATGGAAAGGAAATTGCGGAATCATTTTTAAGGAATTGGAAAACCTGCAATCCGCAATCCACATCTGATCAAAGATCATCGATCAGGAAAGAGTCCACATGAGATCGATGGCGTGGAAGAAATATTACAGAAAGCAAATTGCAGAAGCACTTTTAAGGATTTTGGAAAACCCACAATCTGTAATCCAGACATGATCTCAGATCAACGGTCTAGGAAGAGTCCACAAGCAATCAACGATGCAGAAAGACCGTTGTGAAAAGTGTTGTTCATGAATAAACACCCTTGTAAACTAGGGTTTGGGTTACCAACTTACTACTAACCTTGCAAAAAATCAACTTTAATAGAGTACAGAAAGGAAATAGGAAGAAATTCTTGACTCACCCGATTACCGACGGTTGATCCAAGCTTGATCTTCTTCCACTCTGCTTCTCTCCAAAGCTTCCAGGGATGCACCTCCTTCACCTGCAAAGAGAAAATTCTCCAAGTACAATCTTATACATGTATATATGAGAGGTTAGATAAACAATATATCGAGTGAATAATCGAATATATTCATCAACCATGATACATGAAAGAGACTCAACACAATATTGGAAGAAGAATTCTCTTTATTAACAATCAGCGAATGAGATAAGAGTACAACCCAGCATCTGAGACAAGGACTCCTCTGCAACCAAAGGACTCTGAGTTCTACTGCTCCAAGACTTCTAAAGATATACCACCAACATAACTTTGCTCTACAAACTTGATTAATTAATTCCCTCCCCAAGGCATCTATTTATACTTTTGGAAATAGAGTGGTTTCAAAGGTTGAGGAGGTTGAAACAATTAGGATAGTTAATGATTAGGACATAACTAATCTCCATTAATCGTGATTTATATTTTTTAATGTCGAATCAAGATGTACGCGACTATTGATATAGGCAACCCGCGTATGACATGCGATTTTCTTAAAGGAAACCTGCATATGCTGATGTACGCGGGTTGCAATGGAGATAGTCACATACAATACGTGAGTTGTCAATGGGAATAATCGCGTACGTATGCGAGTTGCAATGAGGATATTCGTGTACGCCATTCAACACTTAGAAAAATAATATGGCAAGCTGGTTCAAGGGTAAATGCATCCCATGTCATGCCCATCTATAGTGTTTTGGCAAACTTCAATCCTAAGATGTCTTTTTGTGTACCAACATAAGGAATGTTGGCACTTGGACGGAGAAGTGCCATTTGGGTTGATAACAGATGCCCCCTAATGTGTGAGGTCAGAGGGAAACGATGGCTGAAATACATTATAATCATTATCTTGGAGAACTCAGAAGTCTAATGGAGGAGAGGTAGTACCAGAAACAAATACATAATAATGTGATATACAAAGTCATATCTGAGGATTCTATGTTCAATATACTGGAACACTAGCTCCTTTACAATATTTGAGTACATCATATAGTATGGGTACAAGACCACGTATATTATAAAGGTGGATCGAAGCCACAATATACAATAATGATGAGTCTTCAAAGATCTGGAAGCTGTGTAAGTGACCACAACATAATCTTGCGCAACTTAGTCCATAGATATGAAACAAAGGTCTTTGTCAAAAATCCCAAAGAACCAGTACAATCCAAGCCATGTGAATAGATGTTATTGAATTTGAACATGGATAGGATTCAACAAATTGTCAACCAATAGGTGATAATCGACAACTGAAGTAAAGGAATTCACAAAAATGAAAGTGAATCCTAAGGTACGATCGTCAAAACTCTAGGTCTTCGTCGTGAGGAAGTCCTGATGCAGAACCATACTGTGATGAGGAAGGCAATAGATCCTCCAACGGATCACAAGAGTGACTAGGAACTGGGTAAAGGAAGTAAGACATGAGTAATAACAGATAAGACAATGATGGAATCAGGATATAGATCATATACAGGGTTAAGTCCTCGAACAGTGAGCACGGCAGGCACAGAGATGACCCAAGGCAGCTTTTAACTTTACAGATAGTACAACTAGACTTATCTGTCATGTAGGAGACATGATCAGATTCCCCAGGTAGAACTAACAAGAGGAGGAGTAAGAAACTTGAAGTAATAGCTGAACTGAAAGTGAACATTGAGACATGAGTATCGAAAAAAAAAGAGAGTGCTATGTTCAAGGAAGACATGCTGCCACTGACTGAGAACCAAAATAAAACTTCTTCCTTATCTTCCCTGTTAAATTTTAACGAGTCCAGGCAAGTCAACTCAAGTCTCTCTTCCTTTTTTGACAAGCTTGAAGAGAAGAGGGAATAATGCTTGATAGTGTCACTGATTTGTGGATTTATGAGTGCGAACTAGTACATGCTCACTTGGTGTTTTTATGTTTAGAGAGTTTGAAAACTCCGAAGAAGACTCCAGGGGAGTCCTTTTTCATTCAATTTAGTCTCCTGAGGCCGAAAAAGTATAAAACATACCACAAAAGAACTCTCTTAACTTCCGTAGAAGAAAAGGTGAACCTTTTTCATACTTAGTCAGGGAGGTTTGAAAAAGGTTAAATTACCACCTACCCAACGCTCCTTCGAGAGCAACATATAGCTTGAGTTTTACGAGTGTGAAGGAAACCAAGATCACTCGGAAAGATCCATTTGAGTACGAGAAATGGGGCTTACAACAATAAACTCGATGCTTTGTTCTTGGTGTTTAATGAGCATGACAAAGACATAAAGTACACTCGGAATCTTTTTCATGTTTAGATCCAGAGCACGAAAAAAGAGAAAACTGAGCTCATACCGGATGTTCCTTTTTCGTAAATTTAGTCCCTCAGGTCCGGAAAAGTGATAAATCTGTACCTAAGAATACTCTTCTCAATTCCGTAGAAAAGAGAGTGATCCTTTCTTGAATTATTCCACATGGTCCGAGAAAGAGATAACCTACCACCAATGTGCATTCCCATTCACATATTCTTAACAAGCTTGAATGAACAAGTTTACTCGGCAGTCAAGTCTGTTTTGAGGAGTTAGACCTAGGCCTAAAGAAACTCCACAAGGGCGGGGAGTCTTATAAAGGGATAGCTTGTAAAAAGAGACCAAAATGAGGCTCAATTTGGCGTGAAAAATAGATAAAAAGGCTCCCCTGAACCTATGACAGTTGCAGGATTAGTATCGAAAGACCATAAGTAGGTTCTAAATGAGGATACTCATGGGAGGAAAGTCCTATCCACAGAAGAACAATGGTATAAACAATGAACTAATGGTTAAACATACCATAGTCCGTGGTCAAAGTGTTAATGCTAGGATTAATATGGATTAGGTATAAATGCAAAATGCATGTGAAATGACCAAAAAATCATCCTACATGAGCGAAAAAACAACTTAAAACAACCATAAACCTGTCACATGGAAGAAAGGATATGGCATTAGTTTAAAAATATGAACTATAGGGAAAAAACCCACTTTGAAAATAATTTTTCTATAAATAGTTCAAAATATGAATAAAAAACTCACCATTTGATTTTTAACCACAAAAGACAAGTTTCACCTCTACCTTTGATTGCTCGGTGTGGACGATTCGGTGGAAAATTCTCAAAACCGCAAGTGCCAGGTAAAACTACACTCCATGCTCTTTCGTTTGATCCAAGCAATCTACAATTTTGGGCCCAAATTTTATGTTTTCAAGCGCCCTCAAAGCATGAACACTTTGTATGCGAGTATGGTATGTTAATACTCACGTACACGCGTTCTGTACACGGGTTGCCCAAAGGAAAGTTGTGTACAGTACGCGACTTTCCCAAAGGACAGTCGCGTACACTGCGCAAGGTGGAAAAATAATATATAGGGTCAAAAATTCAAATTTTTATATGAATCTAATCGTTTGAAATTGCTTGATTATTAGATTGAAAGATGGTGCTTGAGAGGAGGGAGAGGGAACATGAAGACATGGACCAAGAAGCTCTACAAGAATCCCCCATGGTGAACGTTTTACGTCAGAGTGGGTTATTGAAATTTTTCTGTGCCTCACCTATGCGGTCAAATGTCCGCCTCTTAGAGTTTTTGATAAAATATTGGGATCGCGATCTTGGCATGTTAGACCTTCAAGGTGAGTTTCTAGAGCTTACATCAAAAGATGTCTATTTCATTTTAGACTTTTCACGACGGGGAGCTCTGGTGAACTTGGAAGGTATTGGCAGAGGCGGTGACCTTCTAAGTGTACATAACTATATAGACATATACTATGAGTCGAGCACTCAAAAGAGGGGTAGCTACATCCCTATTGTTCACATTCGCAACTTTCCTTTACAGATATTGGTGAGAACTATAGTGAGGGTTTCAGGGTCATCATCACTTCATCTTGCAACTCGGAACCAAATGAGACTAGCAGTAGACTGTATACAGGGAGCCCTATATGACTGGTGTTTGGGAGTGATCCTGATAATGAGGAAACAACTCTCTGACTGAAAAAGAGGCAAGTGGAAGAATTTTGGTTTTTCCAGCATGTTAGTAGCCTTTTTCTTTGAGAGACTGCCAGGTTTGAGTCCTACAGTACCATTGCCAGTTCATTCTCCCCGTCAGCCTAGGATGAGTAGGTGGAGAGAGATCTTCCTCCGCTAGGAAGGTGGTGGATCGGTCTAGAGTGTCTATGACGACGACTTCTACTTTTGGTGGGAGCAATAGTTGCCAGCCTTGGAGCAGTTTCCATATGCTGGGTTAGTTTTACGAGGTGATACTGACCTTGTCCTCCCTCCTAGAGGATCATGGAGAGAGTCAGGTATTTTTATTTAAAGATTTTTAAATTTTTTATAAATTTTAATTATAAAGATATATACATATGTATAAGAGTTCTAATCTTTTTAAAATGTCAAAATGCAGATATTGGACCAGTCCGCCCTACTAGGCATCCATGCATGTATGTGCGTCCTTTGTTGGGAGAGGACCAGGGTTTGATTAGGTTTCTTGAGGGAAAGCTGGCCAGGATTACCCAGAGAGTACCTACCTTACGCATTGATCATATCCCTGCCGTCATGCAGGAGCTAGTGGTTGGTATACCACCTGTCTGGATACGCCTTATGAGGTGAGTAGCGAGACCAGTACTTGTGTATATAGATTTTGTTGAGGCTGCGAAAGCCGAAGAGGCTGAAGAACCTCAAGCGGAGGGTGATCAGGATGATCGGGGAGACCAGGGTGGTCCAAGTGACCAGGGTGGTCAAGCTTAGACTTAGGATCATTTTATGGACTTTGATCCATGTTTTGTATATTTTTTGTATATTATACAGTTATGATTGGATCTGAGGATTAGAAACACGACCTATCTATATGGACAGATATTCACACACACACACACATACACACACACACATATATTTTGTAGGTTTATTTACAAATGTTTTTATGTGTCTGCTGTATATTTTTTATGCAAAATGTGTTAAATTCCAATCCAAGATATAATTAGCATATGCATTAGTTAAGGAATTTTGATTTCTTGGAATATGATTGAATATAATAAACTCAAAATTTCTTTCCAATAACCTAACTCACATAAACTGGCGTAATAGAATACGGTTCCACACCTGATAAGCCCGATTGAGATGGGAAACCACCAGCTGAGTGATACCACGTGACAAAGAATCCCATAAAAGCTCAATGACAACCCTGTATTCAATGACATTATTGGTAGAGGACCTAAGCAAGCGCCTCCTGAGGCAACTAACTGTCCTGAGGGTGAATAAATGACCCATGGAGCTGAAGCCAAATTACAAGTGTGGTGACTGTCGCCATCAGCGAAACCTACGAACCACTTGGAAGACATCTGTAACAGCCAACAGATGGTATAAAAAACACAAACCGACGAACTATTGTACATAAAAATACACACAATAAAATACAGGAAAAAGCGCTAAGCCTAAGCATAGTACTTTTTCAAGTAGAGCCCATTTCTAGGCTCAAGCAGCTTATTCCCTTCGAAATCAATAAATTCATATGCGCCCTTATTTAACACCTTTGACACGACATAAGGTCCCAACCACATAGACCTAAACTTTCCTGCCCCCAGGGGTTCTTTGTCTTGATCCCAGAGCAAAACAAGCTCCCCTTCAGATAAAATCCAAGGCTTGACCAATTTATCGTATTGGCATTTTACCCTACTTTTATGAGCTTCGTTTGTTGTTAGCGCATATTTGTGCTGCTCATCTAGATGTTCTAAATGTAATAGATGTTATTCCAGTTCAGTCATATCAGGTAACACATGAATAGCAATTTTTAAGGATGGGATTTCGCATTCAACCGGGGTAATTGCTTCCACTCCATGAACGAGTTGGAAGGGAGAAAACCCTGTAGCAGTTTTCACATTGGTCTGATATGCCCAAAGTGCAGGATACATCATGATGTGCCAGTTGGAACGGGTTGCATTAATAGTACATTTGAGAATAGTCTTCAAAGTTTTATTAACAGCCTCGACTTGACCGTTTGCTTGAGGATAGAACGAAGATGAATGTTCTTGTCTAAACCCTAGCATAGTGGTCAATTCAGTCATCATACTCTTTTGGAAATGACTGCCATGGTCAGTGACAATCACTTTAGGGATACCGAATCGTGCGATAATTTGGTTGAAAACAAAAAAAGCTGCAGTTTCCCTGTCATCTTTAAAGGTGAGCATTTCCTCTGACCATTTCGTGAAATAATATACAATGACAATGATATGTTTGTGCCCCCCAGCTGATACTGGGTTGCACGTCACGTAATCTATCCCCCACTTTATGAAGGGGCCCACTGAGATGACGGGAAATAATGGAGCAGTATGCGACCGCATATTTCTGGTGTAAAGCTGACAAGGATGACAACGCTTCACGGCTTCCACACAATCTTTAAGATTGTAGGCCAAAAATAACCAGCACGTAATATCTTCTGGGTCATTGCTAACCCAGATAAATGACCCCCACACGCTCCACTATGGGCATCATTTAGGAAATCTCTTCTTCTTCATGGGTAAGACATCGATACAAAACAAAATCTACCCCCTACGATATAAAGTATCTCCAATAATGAGGTAGTTGCATGTACGCGTAGTTTACGTCGTTCTTCCCGTGAGAAGGATGTAGGGTACTTCAAAGTCTGTAGATAGATAACTATATCTCTGTACCAGGGGTTAGAGGTGGAAATAAAAAAGATATGCTAATTTGGGAATGAGTATTCTTCAATGGCTACATCTTCCTCTATTGGGAATTCTGCAATGAGCTCAGCAAAAACTAAGGACTTTTTGGATTTGGCGGATTGAAAATCTAAGTCAAACTCTTGGAGAATGACTATCCATTTGTTGAATTTTCCTCCAACTATTCGTCGAGACAAAACATATTGAAAAGGATTAACATCCGCCACTACCATTGTGGTCCTCAGTAAGATGTAGTGATGCAACCTCTGAACAGCATACACAACTGCTAAGGCCAACTTCTCGACATGGGAATACCTAAGTTCAAGTTCGGCTAAAGCACAGTTGAGATAGTAGATGACATGCTCTTGGAGCTTATCATCCTCCTGGACTAGTACTACCCCTATGGTCAACTCAGATGTGGCCAGATATAATATAAAATCCCTAGATTAATTTGGCAGACGCAATACGGTGCCGACAACAAAGCTTTTTTTAATGCCTCGAATGCGAGTTGTGCAATTTCATCCCATATAAATGGGGTGTCCTGTTTTAATAGGCACATGAAACATTTAGTAATATTGGCATAATTTACAATAAAAAGTCAAAGGAAATTGGACTTTCCCTACAGGATCTAAAGCTGCCTGATAGAACAAGGCAGAGGCAGATTTACAATGGCCTCAACTTTCAAAGGATCCACCTAAATGCCTTTGTTAGAAACAATGAATCTGAGCAGTCTCCCTGACTCGACATAGAAAATGCACTTGTGGGGATTCAAGCGAATTTTATAGTATCTGCATCGTTCAAAAATCAAACGTAAGTGATCTGGGTGATCGATCCTCTTACGAGAATGTACAGGAAGATCATCAAGGTAGGGTTCGACAATGGCTTTAATATCGTGAAAGGAAAAATTCATTGCCCACTGAAAGGTTGCCCCAACATTTTTCAATCCAAAGGGCATTTTCTTGTATGCGAAGGTACCCCAAGGAAAAATAAAAGTTTTTTTTATGTTGGTCTTCCGGTTTAATTTGGATTTGATTATATCTGGAGAAACCATCCATAAACAGAAAGACTTCAGTTCCCGCACAAGCATCAATAATTTGATCTATAAATGGCGTGGGATAGTTGTCCTTAGGATAGGCTTTGTTTAGATCTCAAAAGTCAGTACAAACGAGTATATCCCCTTACTTTTTGTCAATAGGAACAAGGTTGGATACCCATTCTGTCAAAGCTATGGGAAACCAGCTTTCAGCAGTTTCTCAACTTCAGCCTTTATTGTTGTTCTTTACACGGGTTGACAGGTCTAACCTTTTGCCGAACGGGATTAGCGTCAGGGTATGTTCGGATTTCATGCTCGACTATTGATGGATCAATTCCTAGAATCTCCTCATATGACCAAGAAAAAATGTCACAGAATTCCTTAAACAAGGCCATATAGATCACAATCTCCTCCGAAGAGCAGTTTGCGCTGATATGTACATTTTTCACAATGTTAGGATTTACAGAGATGTTGATAGGGATAGTAGTGGAAATTTTTTCCATATTCCCCTTAGCAAACATTCCTTCCCTTGGTAAGGGATTAATAGGCGTATCAACATCACCTGCCAGTCTCATATGGAAGTCTTGGTTCTCTATCATGCTTAACTCTGGAAGAAAATAGGATCGATGGTGAAGATCTTTGCAGATCTTATATCATCCACACATAGCTTCCAGAATGGCTTCATCCGGAGCTAAAACCATATCTAAGCAATCTCTAGAATGAAAAGAGTTCTCTGCCCAAGCAGGCAAATAGGCTTCTTCTAGTTCCTCTGAGAGTGTACAAAGGACCGGAATAGGATCATCAACGGTATGGATGATAGCTTGATAAGCCACTTCTGTTGCTGATAAGGGCACTTCAGGTTCATGGTGGGAAGGGAGAACCCAAGGATCAGTCCTATCAACAACCATAGCTATGGACTTCCCAACACTAGTAGAACCTATATAATTAATTGGAGCTGGAAAATCAAATGTGCCCATTAATGATGCATACATTCTAGCTCCTAAGCTCTCTAATGTAAAGTTTAACCTGATCAACCAATGGTATGGTGGACTTGTTAGATTCCATGCGACCTTTTCGAGTAAAACTGAGTTGGTCAACAGCAACCAAATTCCCTTCGTTTGGAAACACTACCACCCGAAAAACGGTCGATGCAATAGCAGACATGGCGTAAGTCCAACTTCTCCCCAAGAGCAAGTTATAATCCAAAGGTGCATCAATCACCTATACCTCAACAGACATTGCTTTCCCTGCCAACTTAATTTCGAAATCTGGTAGGATACCATGTGGACGGAATGGCCTTCCGTCGAAAGAAGTAAGTAGGGTGTTTGATGGAACCAGCTTTGGGGATCCAAGAGCTTTCCAACAAGACAAGGACATAATGTCACATGTAGAAGCACCCTCGTCGACAACTGCCCTTCCAATGGCCTTTCCACCATGGATGACATCTATCGATAAGGCTACATGATATGGTAGGTGAATTTTGACATCAGATAGATTAAATTTCACCATGAGACTTGATGAGTCCATACTGCCTAAGGCTGCTAAGAGTGCATCTCGCTGGGCGGGACAACTCTATAACACCTCTAAATCCGACATTGCATAAGGAGTCTGGGCTAAGTCTTCAACTACAGAGTAGTTTTCTGCAGCCCTAGCATTAGGATTATGCAAGGTTTTCTTAAAGACACCTTTCGGTATCTTGGGAATTATTTCGGTAGGTTTCTTAATCGTGAGAGGGTTATAAGTTTCACCTATCAACTTACCCTTCTTCGAGGTCTCTTTTTCATAGTTATTGTTCCTGGTCTATGGTAAAGTCTCGGATCGAACCATGTTGATATAATTGGGGTTAGGAGCATTTGGGGTGCCCCCTGCTGCATTTGAAGCTGAAGCTGAATTCTGTCCTTGGGGAAAAGGATCCATCAGGATAGCCGGTTGTTGGGCTTTTAACAACTTCTGAGCTTGTTCCATAAGGGGACATAGATGGGTCAAGTGATCTTCATGGCACAACTTACATGGGAATTTCACCTTCTTCTTTTCTTTCTTACCCCCATCAGCATTGTTTGTGGGTTTTTTCTTGTTTTGGTTTCCCTCGCCCTTTTTTCCTCTCTTCTTTTTCCCACTGGGCTGCTGATTTCCCTTTTGAGAGGTTTGTGCAAAAAAAATTGCATTTTGGGGTGAGGGGGAAGCCTTTGCTGCCTCCGCCATAGAATGTTTGACGGACAACTGCTGGAGTTGTTTAGACAAAGATTCTATAGTGGGAGAATTTACGGAACCAGCCACACCATCGACATGGGGTCCAAGCTTAGGTTTCTCTACATTGTGCGTTGGCCTCAGTGCCTCAGGGATAATCTCATATAAGATCCCAGACTGAGAATATATCAAATCTAGTTACTAGGCCCTTAGGATAGCTTCTTCCTCATTCATCACTCCTGAAGTAGATACATCCTTAGCTATATAAGGCAATAGGGATTTAAGGAACCATTCTAATAAGAACTCAGGAGGAATAGTGGCTTTGATAAGGCTCTTTCGTCTTCTCCACTCTTGGATGTGATCTGAAATATGAGTGGCCTTGTCCTGTCGAAAGGCAGATAACAAGTCTGTCCCGAAATCATAACGGACAGGAAGCTGGAAGTGACTAAGGAATGCATTAGCCAAGTCCCAAAAACTGCTAAACGTAGCAGAATGCAATTCAATGTACCATTTTGCTGCAGTACTGGTCAAATTTCTTTTGAACATCCTAAACCGAACTGAATCCTCGTTCAGTGAGTTAGAAGAGCACCATAAATGGAAAGTGGTGGCATGAGCTCCAGGATCATCACCAACTTTGCCTACGAATTTTGGGATATCCGAGGGCAGCTTGGTAGGGACAGGTGGCCGGGAGGGGTCATGTCTCACTAGGTCATTCATCAGTTTCGACAAATCTAGAAAGTTTAATGTTGCCAGGAAAGGAATATTGGGTCTAACCGGAGCACTAAAAGTACCAGTTTGGGGATTAGAGGGACTTGCCCCCATATTCCCATATGTGAAGGTGAGGTTGCCCCCTGCTGTCGGTTGTGAAGTGAATGGGTTTCTTTGGAAATGATTCCATCCATAAACCAACGGATTATTTATGTGTGGTGCAGTATAAGAGTTTCTAGCTGCCCCAGTCGAAGCTGGGGTTTGAAATATAGGAGCAGGTATTCCTCCACTAAAAAGTGAAAAGGGAGAGCTCGTGAACAGAGTTGAAACCAGATTTTGAAAACCTTGACCATAAGGATTAGTGTTTCCAAACTGCACCCCTACATATGAGGGTGTTGGGCCTACGTATGGAGTGGATGGGGGAATGTGTCCCCCATTCCAAGGAATCCTTCGACAAAAGCCGAGGATCCTATAGGACCACTATGGGCAGTGTGTGCGAAGGAAGTAGGAACTGTAGGTACACTAGGAATCCCAGTGACCATACCACCAGAAGCACCTTCTAGACTTATGGGACCGGTGGTTGAACCACTCGGCTAGCTGGAGTTAGAGGTGTAGTAGGTATACTTCTTCTAGGGGCACCTACCGGGGGAGGTAGCACCCCTTCAGCCGAAGCGGCTGAGGTGGAAGTAAAAGAACTTTCTCCTGCAGTAGACATTATTCTGCCCACAAGGACACCAATCAAGGGTGGATTGAAAGGATGAACCTGCATGATCACCGAATCGTTTAAATCAGTTAGAGATGAATTAAAATTCCTTGCAAACTCATCATCCTACAAGTATTCTATCTCAACTATGTTTAAATCAAAATGGTTTTCCCTAAGTTCTGGTTCACTCGGAACTTCACTAACTCCTATCGGTTCAAAAGAATTGTCTGTGTCCAATCTCCGCCTTTGAGGGGGAGGTGGAGGTTCAAACGTGATAAGCGGAGGAAGGTTTTGCAACCTTTGTGACCTTATGATAGATTGGCCCTCCACGATTGTAAATTTGAATCTTCACACCCTAAGGTCGGCTAAAAACACAGACAAACCACAGAGCAATCACCAGAATTTTTTTTTCCTAAAGTCTCAACAATCACAAGGGTGTAAGATATGCTTTTTCGAAGAAAGTTGAGAGACAGTTTCTTGGCATCCTTGAAGAGGTTCTTAGGCACAAGCAGAGGAATCACCCACGTCCCTCTTACACTTTCAACAAGGGTTACCTTCCAAGCCCATCCATGGTGAACCAGAAATAGCCTTTGGCTTTACCTATGTATAAACCCTAGATGTCTTTCACCAGAAATAGCCTTTGGGTTTACCTATGTATAAACCCTAGATGTCCAAGAGACTAGAGGCTACCTTAACTATATCAATAGTCTGGGGGGACAGTCGCAATCCTGATTCGTACGCATGGGAAGGGTAGAAAATCTTGAAACTCTGTTTAGGACAGAATCCCTAGATGCGTAAAAACCTTGGTCTACGTTTTGACAAGGAACCGAAGGGTTATCTCCTCAGTCCAATGCCTCCACACGGCCTCGTGCTTAACTCCCGTTTGAGAGGAGATTCCAAGAAACTATCAACACAGAAAAGGATTTACCTATCGATTGGCCCACTACGTCTGAATTTAAGTACTTATGGGGAGTTTACACTTCCTATCCCACAAGTCTAGCTTAAGCTAGTAGGTGTATGACCATATAAAACAAAAATTACTAATAAATTTTAAATTATAGTGTTCACTTTAAGGGTTGTTCTTAATCAGAGGGTAAGTGGTGTGAATGACTATAATATTATTGACTCCATAAGAAAAGTAAAAAATAGGTGTATAAATAAATTCCAAAGCAAATTATCACTACTTAAAACAAGCTTTTTTTTTTTTTTTGTAAATACGAACTAATGAAAATGCAACTAGGAAAGAGAAAACTAAGACTTATTTTTGTAATTTTTGAGATTTTATTTAAAAACTAAAAGTAAAACTACCATATGCAATTCAAATGCAAATGTTTATAATGCTTTTCTTTTCACTTTTCAAATTCCTCAAAGATTACTATGCACCTAAATGCAAACATTCTTGAGTATGCTGGAATAATCAAACTATATAAAGTAAGAAAAATGAAGTATAGTAGACTTATAAGAACCAAATATCAACCACCTAAGGAAGACTTGGAAAACACATAGCTTGGGAAGACACAATGAATGAAAATCACTGAAATCAATCAAAGGTAAGTGACAAACCAACACTACTTATAAATACCATGGGATATACGGTATCTCGAATCCTGATCACTGATTCAGATGCACAGCACTTGGACCTATCACCCAACAGGAAAATCCACTTCAAATTGATAAAAGAAAGACAATCCAACCAACAAAAAATCAAGGGCTTACTGAAAAGCATGAAGTATGATTAACAGGGCTATCAAACCTATAGTGAAATGCCAGTACTAAAGACCACAAAGCAAGACAAAATCCAAAGAAGGATAGGGACAAGCAACCCTACCCAAAAATTTTGTTGCTAAGGTATGTACGCGACTGTCTAGTGCAGCAACCCGCGTACTGTACACGATTTTTCAATACAACAACCCACGTACACAGACCTCTGTACGTGACTGTGTAGCACAAAAACCCACATATAGGAGTAAAAATTTTCAAAAAAAGAAAAATTATAAAGGTCTTCGAAACACCACTACAAGTCCAAACCAAGACAAAACACCACACACTGAATCAAAGCAAAGATTGGGCAAGGATCTACAAGACTAACCCACAACGGGATGGGCTCCCCAGCAAAGTTGCTAGTTTTGTTGTTCAAGATTAAACACCCTTGTAACCTAGGGTCCGAGGTTACCAACTTACTACTAACCTTGCAAACATTCAGCTTTAATAGTGTACATAAAGTAAATAGGAAGAAATTCTTAACTCACCCGATTATCGACGGTTGATCCAAGCTTGATCTTCTTCTGCTCTACTTCTCTCCAAAGCTTCCAGGGATGCACCTCCTTCACCTGCAAAGAGAAAATTCTCCAAGTACAATCTTATACATGTATATATGAGAGGTTAGATAAACAATATATCTAGTGCATAATCAAATATATTCATCAACCATGATACATGAAAGAGACTCAACACAATATTGGAAGAAGAATTATCTTTATTAACAATCAGTGAATGAGAGTACAACCCAACATCTAAGACAAGGACTCCTCTGCAACCAAAGGACTCTAAGTTCTGCTGCTCCAAGACTTTTGAAGATATACCACCAGCATAACTTTGCTCTCCAAACTTGATTGATTAATGCCCTCCCCAAGGCCTCTATTTATACTTTGGGAAATAGAGTGGTTTCGAAGGTTGAGGAGGTTGAAACAGTTAGGATAGTTAATGATTAGGACCCAACTAATCTCCATTAATTGTGATTTATATTTTTTAATGTCGAATCAATATGTATGCAACTATTGATATAGACAACCCGCGTATGACACGCAAGTTGCTTAAAGGAAACCCGCATATGCTGATGTACGTGGGTTTCAATGGAGATAGTCACGTACAGTATTGAGTTGTCAATGGGAATAGTCGCGTACATACGCGAGTTGCAATGAGGATAGTCGCGTATGCCATTCAACACTTAGAAAAATAATATGGCAAGCTGGTTCAAGGCTAAATGCATCCCATGTCATGCCCATCTATAGTGTTTTGGAAAACTTCAATCCTAAGATGTCCTTTTGTGTACCAACATAAGGAATGTCGGCACTCGAACGGAGAAGTGCCATTTGGGTTGATAACAAAAAGTACCTTACGAAAAGGTAGTTATGGAAGGGAAATTGCGGAAGGACCTTTTGAGAAAATTCAAACCGCGCGTCTGCACTCCGCAATCTGCATCAGCTCAACGGTCTATAAATATTTCACAAGAAATCAACGGTGTGGAAAGCATCTTGCAGAAAGGACGTTGTGGAAGGATTGTTGCAGAAAGGAAATTGCACAAGGTCACGATTGGAAAATTAAATAGTAAGAAAATCGATTAACAGAGAGTTAGCTTAGTTTTCTTGGAGAGTCACAATGAAGGTAGGTGATTGTTGAATGTTTGAGGGTATATAAAAAATAGTTTAGACCTTCAAATTATATTTTTCTCTGCACTTTCAATTGACTGATCGGTTGAAGTATAGTCATAGATCAAATTATCATATGATGGAGGTTGGGAGGCGCTAGGGTAAGCAACAATATTACTAGGGGTCGTAGCCTCCTTCTAGTGGTAGCTGGTAAATCGGGTGTAGTAGCATCCTTTCAGTAGTAGATGATAAAACCAAGGGGTCGAAGCCTCCTTCTAGTACTTGCTAGTAAATAGGGTGTAGTATCATCCTTATCTATAGTAGAAGGCATAAAATATTTTTAAATATAATTTTGCAGTAATAGGAAGGATTGGTGGTTTACCAAAATGGGATTCCACAATAAATTTGCGTTCTGTGTGTTCTTGTTGATCATGTGTGTTAAAAATAAATTAAAAGTGGTTTAAATTGTTAAAATTTATCAATGCCGATTCACCCCCTCTCTCAGTATTGTTTAAATTCCAACATGGAAGGGTTCTATCAAGTTAAAACATGGAGTCTTCAATGATGTACTCTATGTTCCCTCCTTAGCTACAAATTTGTTATCTGTATACTCGATGGCACACATTGACCCACCAAAGAGAGTGGTATTTCATCTTGATCCAGTGGAGATATCATATATCTCAACTGAGAATATTATGGTGAAGGGTGTTGCAAACCATGCCTACAAGGCATATGAATTCTCACAGTTTTTGTCATACTTAGATCTAGTGCAGTCTTATATTCCATTTGAAAGGGGAGGTAAAACTATTATATCTACTCCTTTTACATATGAAAATGTTTCCATTAGTGTTTCAGATTCTGAATATGAAGCAGAGGAATTAGTTAAATCAGTTTATGAAAGTGAATATGAAGTTCACAGTGATCCAGATCCAAATCCACTCCCTACTCCCAATCCTAGGCCTCAATGGGCACAAAATGTTATTGAGGAAGCTGGGAATATGACTGGAGATCCAACTGACATGAAGAGAACAAGAAACCATTTTTCATAAAGAGAACCTTGTGCTATGTCAAGCAAGCTCACTTCCTTCAGCGAGGTGCAACAAACTCCCAGTGAGATGCCACATGATGGTAAGGACTGATCAACAACCCATATCACAGATGAACAAAGTGGATCATGTCACTCGTCCTCCAGAATGAAGAGACAAAGGAAACATTCCTTCTTCTATCTATCATAATATTGGAAGAAGATGGAAAAGTTCACATGCATAGCCCCAGGATACTAGTGCACACAAGAACCAACATTCTGCTTCACTGCACCACACAGATGTAGGTTGCAACAATATTTTCACAAGTTTCTTATTCAAGAAGAAATTTTCTCTTGATATGAAATCTTGATCCTGATTCTACCTTTTTATTTTAAGGGGGGGTATTTTTCCCATGAGGTTTTCCCCATTTCCTCGGTTGTATTAAGCAGTTATTTTTTTTTTTTGCATTCAGGTTGTATGGGTGACCATTGGTCTTAGTTGTACAAAGTAAGGATTAAAGGGGGGTGTTGGAATCAATAATCATCCCTTTGAATAAAACAAACTCATTTAACACTTATCCTAAGTATTTGACTCAAACATGTGTTTACATCATCATCATGTCATCAACTCCAGTGATCTGGACCTCCTCCTTCAATCAAGGAACCTATCTGAGCCTCCTCCTTCAAACATGGAGAAAATATCGGTTTATCTGCATGACTAATGTGCCCCACTTAGTCAATTGGAAGCTATCACAACTAATTTTCAGTTAATTGGAGGGTTAAAGGCACCTTTCTCTTGATTTGACCTAATTTTGAAATAAAATCAGTTAACTGGAGTGTTAAAGGCTCCCTCACCTAATTTTGGTGAATCAGTTTAGTTTATCTCAGCTAACTAAAGTATGATAGGCACCTATACCTACATGTTGGCATGCAGTTGAGTTTTCAACTAGTTAGAGTCAATTATGTTGTAGTTTAGTGGTTAATTAATGTGTGGAGTGGTTCTAACTGACAAGTAAGCCACTCTCAAGCATTCAATTCGAATTACCTCTCTATAATTAAAATTGCTTGGTATTAATGTCATTATAGCATATTGTAATGTATATTTGTATTAATGATTAAGAAATACACTGTTGCAAGCCTTTTGTACAGTTTCTCGCATTCATTGAGTAAATTGATCTGTATCAATCTGTAGTAACTTTTGTCTTGATTCTAAGATTGTTGTGCCTCAATTTTATAAGGAAAGATAAGTTACTAATTTTGACAGTAAATAAAGTGGATAGGATCAACCAAGAATAAGGATTAAAGAGTTCTTGGGGTATATATGGAAAGTGTTGACTATGTAGTGCAAGTGGATGCCAACTATCTAAGCTAGTGGGTAGGAAATTGATCAAAATTGATTAAATGTTTTATCATAAGTTATGAAGTGGGTTTATTATATTCCCATGCCCCCCTTTAAGCATGAATTTATGATGATATATAGGTGTGCATAGGGCCCAACAACAAGGCTATGGTCACCCTTTACAATTATTCATGTCTAGAAAAGTGAGGAAAGAGGCAA
>LPNX010075351.1:174526-231876 GCA_001517045.1 Pseudotsuga menziesii | reverse complement strand
CATGAGTTTGATCAAACAAGCCACTGCAGACTAGAGGCTTAATAATCTATGTGATGATTGATTTTCATCATTCATCTTTCCAACTATAGAGACTAATCTTTGTTGTCAACTATATATTTTAATTTATTTATCTGTGTTGGTTTGATGGGATAAAAGGGAGATATGGATGAGAAACCCATGAAGGAGGGGGAGGAATACCTGGGGTATTTGCTGGAAAGAAAAAATGAGCATAGTGGGCTCATTGTTGGGTACAGAACATGGGGACTTCTCTTAGTAAACCCCTCACATAGCACGTGTGATCACAAGATATTAAAGAATACCCTTAATTTCGATAGATATTGACCCAAACTCTTTTTGTTGAAACCCCCTCCCAATACTTAAAACCTCCCCCCACCCCTTTTTATACATCAATCCTTATAAACCACCCTACCAACCCCCACCTTAAATCCCTCATCCCCCCAATACCTATAATATATTGGTTTGATTTTTTATAATTTTAAAACCCACAATATGAACTAACGTGATAGGATATTGGTAAACAAGTGAAGCCCCCGTGGTATAGAACCTCCATTTGAGATGTCCCCACCTACTTTATAAGAAATAAATTTCTAAGGGTATGATTCAAATCCATTGAACTTTGAAGCATGAACTGAGTTGTTTTTTGGAGTGCTTTATCTTGAGGTATCCAGGTACCTTGGCCCACATAGAACTTGGTTAGATAGATTCCTGTTGTCAAACTAAGTGCTACACATTCACCATTTAGACATACATGTGCTAATCTTCACTAATTTTCCATGCCCATTTATATACCACTTTTGTTTGAACTTTCTTGCTATATTCAATTACATTTTCTTTTTAACTATGACATCTACTTAGACACTCGATATTCTTAATGTATGGCATCTAAAAAATACTTAGAATGAAATATTATCTAGTAATGGTCATGAATTCTATCTGGGGCTTGTACTTTAGTTTGGTTTAAATTTGCATTCTAGTAAGTCATCAATTTTCAAAAGAAGCTCCAATCATTTTCTGTAAAAAATATTTTGGCAATATTATATTGTTGATGAAAGTCGACTTATCTGTTATAAATTATTCCATTATGTTAACCTAAGTGGAATCGGGATTTATAGGATTTATTCGATTGATATTGAGGAATTTTTTGTAATAAATTATAATGAGCATCTGAACTCTTGTAATAGAAACTAGGAAGATATTATTATAAGTTAGCAGCACAAAATGGTATCAAAACTGTATAGATTTTACTTGAGTTGGAAATCCACGGATTCAAGTGTCTATATTAGGTTTTCTAATTTTTATAAATAATATAGTCATGCTTTATGTTGAAGTGAAAACAAGGAATCAAACTTATCTAAAGTTTTATAAGGATGAAGCAAGCTTATGCATATCAAATTCCCAGGGTCATTCCCATGTTAGAGTTTTTAGAATGTATTTTTTGCTAGTTCAACATTTAGATCGAATATTACTTCATCTGTTTTTCTTGATATGTATTTTGATTTTTTCTATATATCTTCCTTGATAAAACAACAAATTTGATTTTATTTGTTGCATTAGAAAATTTAAAATTGAGATTGAATTTTATTTCTTGCATTTACTTGGAAACACCTACACACTAATCAATTTGAGTGAAACCAAAGATGTTTTGTTTGATTCAAATTTTGAGTCAATGGGGAAGAATGAGTCAGATAGAGAAGTTCTATTTAGATTTTAATGTTGAGGATCCAAGTCAAATTAATGGCATCCATCCTCCGATAATTGCAATATGTGTGGCTCCTCATCCATATGCTGCTGCAAAATTTAACGGTGAGCCAAATATCTCTCATCCTGTGGTTATGTATCAGGTGCCTCTTCTAAAGTTATATTAAATTATCCTCTCATGTAATTTCAACTAATTTTCTTTTTATTATAGGTCCTTCTGGATGGCCTTTGTTGGGACCCTTTATCATGCAGATACTAACATGTGAGAAATGTTGAGCAATTATGTTCTTTGTTTAACCATTGGAGGCACGTATAGATACATCATCATCTCCTGTATAGTAAAACGGTTGCAAACATAAAAAAAAATTATTGAACAGTTTTTATTATGTAGCAAATCTCTGATTTATCTTGATTGACTACCATAGACCTGTAATTTCAATTTTCATGGCCTATGAAACTAGCTCGGCATCATAAGTTGGTTTTCTATTTTAGAATTCTGGAGGTTGACTCTAGGGCCTGCTTCTCTAATCCTTAATGTTTCATAGGACTTCCTAAATGAGAGTGCCAACTTGAGAGCATAGTGGGATGAGGTTATCTTAGATTTATTAGGACCTATGTTGACTGTACTGCAATCGATGCTAAGATTGCTTATGGGGTGTGATTTCAGGATTTTCATGTTGCATCTGTAGAACATGTCATGTGTCCAATTATAGGAGAAAAATCCTCCAAACTAGAAACAAAACTGAGGCTTTACGTTTGTCCATTGCGAATCACGTGGTAAGGGTATGGCTACAACACTTTATGGTAAGTACGGAAGATAAGAACAGTATAAAGGTTGCTAATTAGAGTGTGGTGGAACAATACTACATATGAATATAGGGTTGTTTGTGCTTTTGTCAGATCTTTAATATGTTGTAAAGTAATTTTGAAGTTTTCCTTTATAAAAATATTGGAAAGCATGAAACAAATTATGTATACATTTCTTCTTGGGTTTTGCATGCTTGTTTCATGCATGTTTATAATTGTGTGGCTAATGTATTGATTTGAACAACTATTTCCTTTGGTAATATAGTTATTGATAACATCTCTCTTGGGTTGATATGCCTTTGATTATCTTTTCAGTCTCTCCTTTCTTTGAAAATTTGTCCTCGCATCTGCATTGCTCTGTTGAGTTTGTGTTTTCGAGCCTTAATCTTTATTCTCATGAGCATCATGTGACATTTCCTTGCGATCTTAGCTCACATTGAAATTATCCATTTAAGCTTTATCTTTTTTGCATAGATGTTTGCATCCAAATATATTTGTAACTAACCGATGCGTTCATATTTTATTGCTATAGAAATACAGGAATATGTTGGAAAGAATGTCATTAGCAATGGGCACAACTTACTAGCTAGAAATATCTATGTTGATCTGTTTTAACTGTCATCTGTGTAGTTTATCTCCTCACAATGATGTTTATAAATGTTGTTGGGCCCTAGCATGTTCTTTGATGCTCCTATATATTCCAAAGGGTTGTGGCCCTAAACATTAGCTGGGTTGTTTCCTTCTTTCTATGTTTGAACAAGTGTTGTTTTGTGATTACTCTGTCTTTGCCATTAGTCATTTTTGCTTACATCATGAATTGATTTAATTGGAATGTGCTCAATTTTATTTGTATGAACAAATTAACAAGAGTGGATTTTATATAATACTCTTACTTTTGATGTTTCTCAACCCGAGATTACAGTTAAGTGAAATTTTAAACACTTTATTGCATCTTATAATATACTAGTAGTTATATCAAGATAAAATTTTATTAGTGGTTTCATGATTGGTTTTAACTTTTAACTTTCAAGATATATTTTAGACAAACAAACCTTCAGATTCTTGAATTGTTGGCATATTGTAACAAATTCTAATTTGTTGAGTAATGCAACTTTGAACACTATTTTCCAATCAGAATCAAGTGCACTGAAAGAGTATTCCTCTCAGCATGATAACTTTGACTCTGAAATATGAATAAACTTTTGCAACTACTTGCAACTCTTAGCCTTTTGGATCCTAATCCTAAGTCCTTAACCACCTTCATTTACACCTTGGGATATAGTCTTTATCTAAACTATTATGTACTTAGTTATGTCTTATGGTTGGCCATTATATGGTGTTATGATTAATGTACTTCATTATGTGAATATGATTTATTTGTTTTTGAACCTTTTCCACCACTTCCTTTCTTAGTCTTATTTCTCGATTGTTCTATATTTCTTCCAATTGGTATGAGGGTCCCATCATTATGATCCATGGGAGATTTCATCCACCGTGAAGAAACTGTAATGAGGATGATGGACATATTAGTGCATTGTGATTCCAAGGACAGGATGGTGATTGACCATTTCAAGAAGGAAGCACTATTGAGGAAATGTTAAAGCCACGGGATTGGATGAATGATATGGGGTGCATTTTGAAATAAGCAATTATCAAGGAAGCGTAGAAAATATGGGTAAACAATATTCTAATCACCCAATAAAATCTAGAGTATAATCATCCTGTAGATGTAATTAGGCTGAGGGTATTTCCCATTGTTTATTTAATAAGATACTATTGAAGAGTTTGTGGTGTTAAATTTTTTTGTATTTCAAATCGCATTCACTGTGGAGTTGGACATAATTGCTTAATTAAATGTTTGTATTAAGTTTTAAGCTTGTTATTATTGAATTCACTCATTGAATACATTTGTTGTTTTAGTTTAGTGAATCCATTGTGCAGCTTTGAACTGAGACATTGGGTCTTGCACTACATGGTATTAAAAGCAGGAATTTGGGGAAGAAAATTGTAATGTTGTAGGAAATGTGGAGCTAGGGTTTACCATGTACAGAAATAGCCCGAAATGCAGCACACATAGTAGGGCCTTGAAACATGTTTTATGATTTAAAAATGTGTATGGAAATATGAGCCTGTGTTTCTGGGGCATACCAGGATCCATATGATCCATTTCCTCATCAAAATTGGGCAATTTTGATTGGGTTTGACCAAAGTGCTGGTAATTACTGCTAATTTTAAATTCTCAAAGTAAAAGTAGACATTTTCCTTTATTTTTCTTTTCCATCCTTCTACTTAAATTTTTAACTTCACCATTGATTGTTCTAGGATGTTTGGGAGCAATTCCAACTTCATCGGATTTCATATAGATAAAGTAGAATTTCATATCCCATTCATAATTTAGCAGACTTAACACTTTTTAGGATGGCAGGATTGCATTGCAATTGGATTCTACCATTTCTGAAAATATGGGATTCACATTTAATTAAGAGCACCAAGCCCTCTATGTACCCCAATGTTGGTGGTGCTGATTGTTGAGCTCCTTTGTCATGGCCTTATCATTGATTAGGCATGTTAAGCATTTTGTACCATATTTTAAGGCATGCATTAGGAAATTTCATCAAAATTGGATCGTGTTCACTGTTGACTGATGTCCCTAGAGGATTGAGGTAGGAGCAAGGCTAGAAAAGGAGGTAGAGGGTGATACTAATGACGAGGATCCCAATATAAGTGATTGTGGAACAACGCTTATGCTCATTGTTGAATTGTTCTTGCTCATTTATTCATACTGCTTTCTTTTAAAGTTTCAATATAATGTGCTAATTATAAAATAGCACAGTGTGTGTGTATATATATATATATATATATATATATATATATATATATATATTATTACACACACACACACACACATATATTGTAACATTTCTAGCACGTACTTTTGTCAGAAACTCATACCCATTTTTCTATATCATGTAACCTAGGTGTTGAAGGACTTATGGCAAATGCATTTCTAGTCTACATCTTCATGACTATAGGTTATTCTCAAATGATGTCAAAAGGTTGGATTGAAATTCCAAAAATGACATAAAAATCATCAATCAATGTTTCCTCTTCATGACTATAGGTTATATAATATAGTAGCTCATATGTATTTTCTCTTCATTTAGAGTTATGCAATTTTGTAATGTTTATGACAAAATTACTATTGAATGACACCACATTGAAATATGATAGTTACAAGTTGAGAACCAATGTAATATGAAATAATTAGTAGTAATAATCGATGCTATCAAGTGGAGCATAAAATATACACTCACACTATTACAAACAATGGACTTTTACATTCATACATTTTTTGGCAGCATTCTACAACAATATGTTTCTGAAGTATTTGATAAAAAAACCCTGACCCAATCATAGTAAGGTCATGTTAAAACCTTAATTCGAATTAGGAAAACACACTATAGCATTATGATAGTCATTGACAGAATAGGTGAACAAGTTTTAACTATGAATACGATTTTTTATTTATTAATATACAGTGCCACGTTGGTTATCTGACATTCAATGCCTAACAGTTGTTGTCGGATTTCATGTCAAGACTCAATTCAACGAAGTTGTTGTGGCTCTGACGGTAGATTGTCGTCACATTTTTTAAATCCTTGGGCCCTCGTCCGACAACATTGTCGTAGGAAATCCAACGGCCTTGCCGTAGGAAATCCAATGGCCTTGCCATAGGAAATTCGACGGTCGTGGCTTGGCATTGAATATCCGACGTTATGCATTGACGACAAAAAAAAATTGAGGTTGTCGAATACTTGACAGGTTATTGTCGAATTTTAGACATGACAGTCGTCGGATTTTGGGCTCAAATTATGTTGTGAAATTGGTGAAGAAACCCTCAATAGAATCAAAACTCCTTGAACTCATTGAGAATAACTCAATCTCCAAGTGATGCGCTCTTAACTCATCTTGAACTGCAAAGAGAGACTCAAGTTTGGTCTATAATTGGGTTGGATTGGTCAAACCATCTAGATGAAAGAGTAGATCAGGAGAAATAGAGAGTAAAAGCAATCCATATGATTCATCCAACCTATTATGCCACTTAGCTTTCTCAATCACAACATTGGGCTCATTCTCCAAAGCTAGAGTAACTCAGTATAGTCCCTTACTACACAATAGAATGCCAATTTTGGATTTCCATTCGTGATAGTTGAAGGGAGTCAGGATTATAGCTGGAGAAGAATCCATACAACTGAGTTAATGCGCTCAAGAATAATCTCTATGCAACCTGCAAAAAATAAAGCTAAGAGAAAAATATTTTAAGCTTAAAAACAAGCTCTTCTTTAGAGAGGGATAGGAGACTGTATGCACTATGATGAAGAGAACATATATCTCCTCAACTATGTTGAACTTGAAAAACCTTGTGCTCTGATACCGTGTAGAAATAGAAGCTCCAATTCGATGAGTAAATATGCTAATAATAAGCACTGGATATATATCTTGCTACTAAGATAATTCTCACAAGCATACACAGGAAAACTAGAGAGAAGAAAAGAGGATGAATCACATGAATGAAGAGATGAATATTGGAGTGTATCCTTACATTGAATAGTGATGAATAATATTGTATATAAATAGTATATACCTCAAGGTAAAATTGATTTGTATTGGAGATAACTCATCAAGATTGGAAAGATAGACTTACTAAATATGATAAACCCCCATAGGTGGATAAAGAACTTCCCAAATCAGTCAAGGACCTCACAAATTAGAAAAAGCATGAGTGAGTTGTAAAGAGTGATGGAAAAATATGCTAGTCCTGGAAAATGGAGAGAAAATCATGGAGGATGGGTTGGAAACAAAATATAGTAGTTTCCTAGTTGACTAGCTTTACCTTATCCACATAAAAGATGGATGAAAGTAGAATAAGGCAGAATATATAGGAAATCACGTTTACTAATTCTGGAGGTCAATAAAGTGGACAGGATCAACCCAAAATCAGGATTAAAGTGTTCCCGGGGTATATTGCAAGTGTTTAATATGTAGTGCAAGTGGATGCCAACTATCTAGGCTAGTGGGTAGGAAATTATTCAAAATTGATTAAATATTTTATCCTAAGTTATGAAGTGGGTTTATTATATTCCCATAGTTATTGACTAGAAGAGAGTTTCATGGATGAGGAACTAATGTGAAATCATCTCTCTCTCTCTCTCTCTCTCTCTCTCTCTCTCTCTTATATATATAATAATAATAATAATAAAATGACAAGTATTTTATAAATTTAGTATCAAACTTGTTCTTGATATGATACTCATGTATAAGAATACCTCACACAAGAGTATTTTGGTGAGTTAAAGTTTAATTATAGTGTGGTAATCTTGTTATATTTATTCTTCATTGTTTTTTATGTTAATCTAATTACTCCCACACATACTTCTACATTGACTAATAAAAGACGTTGATATGCCATATTCATAAGGGGTCGAGAGAAGCTATGTTACCTCTAGGATTGCGACTGCACCCTTAGGAATTCCATTTTATATTGGATTTTCTCATAGTCAACTATTGTTTTGAGATAATCATGGTTAAATTATAAACCTATTAGATGCAAGTATCCAATCCATGGTAAGGGTATTGAATGCACCACCACGACCTTAAGATAAAGGTTAACACACACTGCACCATTTGGCACTACAATTCCTTTGAGCATGTTGCATCATAATCAACTGCAATGACAATTTTTATTTTATATCCAATATTTTTCTTTGTACTTGTTTAGTTTTTTATGTTGCAATTTGTAGTACATGGAAAGTGTTGTTCATATCTATCTTGCACTACCAATTTAGATACAATTATTCCCTCCAACTTTTGGCATTACAATTTTTACCATCATGGTACACACAAATATTTTACAAGTTAAATTGGTTTAATCATGATAGGGTTAAATTAGTGTTTTAGAATTTTCTAACTAGCTTAATGCCTTGCATTTCCAATCTTTGATGAGAATCTTAATTAACCACCTCACACACACACTTTTAGGTGCCTTTCGGTTCTGCAACCCCTACCATTACAAACATCATTGTTGTATTTTTTATTTAATTCAATTAAAGTGATAGAACATATATGGATGATGAAGAATTATTTTTCGGTCATAGGTTGAGTGGTGGGATCGTCAATATTTAAAACTGGGTGGGATTGTATGATTTTTTTGGTGATATTTTTAATTTGGAAGTAATCCAAATATAATATCCATTTATGTTATAGATTTGAACTGAAATGAGAGTAAACATAAGGGCCATTCTTTATTTATAATAGCTTTCAGCCTTTATTTCAGGCTAATGGGTAGGGGAGTGAGTAGCAACACTTTTAGGAAACCACTAGATACAAAGGCTCAATCGAACATTGTTATATAAATTTTAGGCACAATAAACTCTAGTTCTAGAAATTTTAGGCACAATCAATAGATTGTCGAAGAATGGAAACATATGGTAATGAAATGAAACTCTAGTTTCTCCATAAATGAAATAAAATAGGGAACAAATTCCAATGAATTGCTTAAATGAAGAACGATTTTCTTTAATGAGAAACAATTTAGGGATCAATACTCATAGATTTTGAAGGCATCAGATCTTCGTAGTGTTTCTCTTCTCGACCCCTCTACCCTACACGGATGCAATCCAACTCCTCTCTGCCATGGGTTTCTATGCTCAGTCTCCCCTAGTCAACCGTAACCCAACTCCTCTCTCCCAGTGATTTCTCTCTGGGTTTCTAGATCAATACTATATCCTCTCTCCGACTAGGTTGCTATTCTCATAGATCATGCATTACATCACCAAGACTGAACTAAATTCAGGCATGGGAATCTCATGCTCAAAGGTATGTATTCTTTGGCATAGGAGGTTCAAGGAAAGTTTTGTTTGTTTATTTTAATTTAAAATTTAAAATAAGATCTAATTTAAAAATGTATTTTGATTAAAAAGAAATTTAAATTTAAAATTTAATGACGATGTCAGTGATGATAATGCTGATGACATTAGTTCCGGGGATGATCATCATCATTATCATAAGCATCATCATCGTCATCGTTGTCATTAATCATCATCATCAACATCATGACGACAACAATGATGATGATGGCATCGATGTCGATGATGATGTCAATGGGGATGAAAATGACAATGTGAATGATGAAGATGATGATGATGTTGATAAATAAATAATCATCATTGTCATATTCATCAAAGCCATCATCGTCATTGGAATCATTACCAGGATGTTTTTTAAGGATTCTAATATTATACTTAAGTATAGTATTCTATGCGATTGTTTTGGATTGAAAAAAACATGTTTATAGATAGGTAGGCGAATATTAAATATGAAACATAAAATTAACACTAAAATGTGTAAATTTTGGTGAATATTATGATAAAAACATATTTTATGTAAATATAGGCGATATTAGACACTAAAAATTACCAAATAGCGAATTTATTTTTTGAAAAAACCCCAAAAATAGCCAATTGGTGAAATTTCGCCACTAAATGATTCATTACCATCATCATTATCAAACAGATGATCATCATTATCATTGTCATCAGAAACAACATCATCGTCATCATCAGGACCATCATCATCATAATCATCATAATCACCATACCCCATCATAATCATCATAATCACCATACCCCATCATAATCATCATCATCGTCGTGATCATCACTATCACTATCAGCATCATCAACATCATCTTTGTCAGCAACATCATCATCGTCACATCGTTGTCACCGTTGTCATTGTCATCACTATTCATCATCACAATAATCGTAAACAACAAAAACATCATCGTCATCATCATCATCATCACCACCATCATGATAATGATTTTCATCAACATCAAGAAAATCATTTTCATCATAAGCATCATCATCATTGTCGTCATTTTCATCATGGGCATTATTGTTGACATCGAGATGATATTCACAAAGGATTGTTAGGTAGTTTTGGACTAGTCCATGAATGTGTGCTCATGAATTTTTTACTTTTAATACCCTATATGTATTTTTATAATTTCCATGTAAATTTTTCCTTAAACGAGACAATCATAAGACAAAAGTAAGCTAAAACCTTTCCTTAAAATACATAGTGTATATACATATGATGTGCCTTTTCTTACAAGTTACAAAAATATTTGAAAACTACATCATCCAAATTAGATAGATTTGACCCTTGAAAAATAGTGAGAGGGCACACAAATTGCGAACAATGTAGTTTGATCTCTTCCTAATAATCCTAGTTAAACATATTTGAACAATTGACTTCCTAAATTAAAAGCTTATATGATGCACTTTTCATTCACACCAATATTTACTATAAATTTATATTTATGATGAATGAAAGAGTGACGAGCATTGATCAAACTCGGTGATGTGTAAGTTAGAGTTATGACACATGGATCACTTATGTACATGAAAAAAGCATAAACAACTAAAGTATATATGACTAAGTTTATTTTAATAAATATCCTAATTTTTTAATTTCTAAAATTCATATATCAATCTAAACGCAGATGTGAATACATGAATGGATGACTATGAGAAATCCATGGTTCATGGAAAAAATATTCGTAAGTATTTAGAGAAAAAAAGGAGGAAAGATCGATTGGGAGTAACTAGAAACCATACCTTCACAATATTGGGACTATCTCGTCCCCCACCTGAGCTATGTTTCCCTTTTCATTTTCTTTTTAGTTATATGCACATGTGTAACATGGATAAAGGTTAAAAAATGAAATAACTAATTAATGTTGATGGGGATATTTCAACAATCTAATGATTCATTCAAAAACTTCCTATTTTATAGTAGAATCTAAATACAAGACGAGTCATATTTTATATTTATATAAACATCATCTCCATGTTCCAACAATCATTTGTGAATATCATCATTTAGTCCAAAACCGCCTAACAATCCTTTGTGAATGTTTGGATTATATGTGTCATATGGGGACCACTACAATCTTTTTTCCACTAAGGATGGTTATTAGGGCCATTGACATGATTTGAGGAGGAACATGGGTGTTTTTAGGGGGTTTTGATTACCGAGGATGGGTATTGGTTCCTTGCCAATAGTTAGGGGAGTAAACTAGGTCAAAGGATGAAATGAAGGTCTTAGGATTTAAATGAGGATTTTGAGGATTAAGATCCATGAATGAGGCCTCAAACGACTATGCAATACCATTATTGGGGATATTTTTCCTTCAAGTAGACATATGGGTGCCATTAATAGGTTTTGAAAACCACATATGGATCTTGAGGCATTGACCATGGTGAAAGGAGGAACATGAAGCTTATTGATAATCACATCTTTCTTCACATGTCTTTGATAACACATAAAGCAAGGATGAGGTTAGGTAGGGTGTGTATTTATGTGTTGCAATGGAGGGGGGGGTGTAAAGGACCAAAATTCTATACTTTGATATCTTGTAGGCTATTAGTTGGGATGAAGTAGGACATAATACTAGTGCAGTTTAAATTGTAGGACAAATCATGCGACAATGCAATGGATCAAGTTTATATGGACTGTAAAAAATGCATATCATTTGCTTTCATTAATAAAGGGACAATTCAAGGAAGTACCACACTATATTCCATAATTGTAACACTCATAAGTCATCAATGACCATTGTTAGAACCTTGATCCTTATTTGAGTTTTGATTAGGAGTGTCATAGGAAATGCAAAGGAAACTGGGGGGTAAACAAATTATTGGAATAAGATAATATGGTTAATGGTACCGAGATATATACTATTTTTTTTAAATTTTAGTTCTAAAAAACCTCACTTAAGCGACGAGGGTCCAATGACAATGTTATTCCATCGATGTTTGGTTATTGTCAATGGTATATAATTTTTTTCGAAACCTCGCCACTTAAGTGACATCATGTTTAACCACTTTATTAAATATTTTATCACTTACAGTATAATTTGATACAACTGCCATTCCGTGATTTGATGTTCCTTACAATATTGATCAACAATTCAATAATTCCATAGGTAAAATTAGTATATTGACAATTAAACTATATAAGAAACAACCATAATAATTATACTGTAAGTTTTTTCATTACACCAAAACCTCTAGATGTTGATGAACATTTGAAACCAAGCACAAGGCCCTATCATCAGGAGTGGTGGTTAGTCCACATTTTTATATTCCCATAGGTGTGGCGGTTATACCATGCTGTTGTACCAATACTCCAGCACCCCCCCTCTGGCATAGCTCGAGGGAATGAACTTGAGACCTTAACTCTGATACCATGTAAGGTTTTTCGTTACACCTAAACCTACATATGTTGATGAACATTTTAAACCAAGAACAAGGCCCTATCATCAGGAGTGGTGGTTAGTCCACATTTTTATATTACCAGAGGTGCGGTAGTTATACCATGCGGTTGTACCAATACTCCAACACCCCCCCTCCGACGTAGCTCAAGGGAATTGAACCTAAGACCTAAGCTCTGATACCATGTAAGGTTTGTCGTTACACCAAAACCGATAGATGTTGATGAACAATTGAAACCAAGCACAAGGACCTATCATCAAGAATGGCGGTTAGGCCACATTTTCATATTCCCATAGGTGCGATAGGTATACCATGTGGTTGTACCGATACTCCAACACATACAACGATGCCTCATCTATTAGCCATTGTACAACATCATGATCTCAGTGTACATAACACCCATACATTATCACCACTAGTTTGTACACATGCAACCAACATTCATCATATTTTACTAGATTCCATATGATTAATTAAGCACCCATCCATATAATTTCCAATCTGTTGTTAATTTTTTAATCCTGAACATATTTTTCAATTTGTTAGCATCGGGATTGAACCAAAGGTTGGCGGAAAGCTCATTCCCAGGTAACAATAGAACCGCTTTAAACTACGCTTTTGGCCCAACATAGTCAGAGAGGGATCTCTCATTTACGTACCAAATTTTCTGACACAAGATATTCAATCGAGAACGGTCAGGAGGTCAGATTCCTGAATGGGGCAGGTATGTTGTTATAAGGTGTAGGTGGGATGATCAAAGAGGACCATTGGGCAATGGAGTCGACAGTCTTGGTATGGAAAATGTTGTAGGAGGTAAAAAATTGCAGAAATTTATGGACAGAGGCAAAGTAGTCGCCCATCTTTCAATCAGGAGATATTTAGCATGTGACTAGTGGATGAGAGGAAATAGTCCATCATGCAGAGCATTTATAAAATGAATTCTGCATGACTTTAGAAGAAATTGTTTAAAAATGTTTGAAACAAAGGGTCAAGAGCATACAGGATGAATTCTGGCCCTTATACACTACTGTCCAAACATGAAAGCAAATAACAAACTGGAATGAAAACAGGATAAACATTCACGTAAGGAAGTTACATATTGAAAGAAAAGACGACGAGGAATCTCTGCCATGAAGAATTATCGTTCCTCTACAATTTTATTCACGTCCTGGGAAGCCAGAAACAAATTACAATGGAGAGCCTTGGCCCTTGAAAGTTTCCCAACCAACCCCTATCTCCCTCTACCGGGAGTATATTTATACTATCTTAGACCTGAGGCTAATCCCCAAAACAAAACCTTAGAAACTATTTTCAGTCACAATCAGACACTAACAGTTTAGAGTGAGATACTATCACCACAATTTACAAATATTAATAGACATTATGGAGCTTCCATGCATGGTAATCAGACTAATAGTGCAGAGTTTTCTTTATTCAGGTAACTTGGTATGAAAATGATCGTTATATCACTCGTTGGTGGTTTGTTGCTGACTTGGACTGCTCCTGACGTGTCTTTCTGCTTCCTTTGAACGGTCTGCCTTCTTCAAACCATGGTGCTCAAAGGATGAAAAGAAAACCCGTGCTTCGCTGCCCAACCATTTTTCCAGGTCCTTTTTCGTGTGGTAACACTGTTATAGGAGGGGACTAGAAAAAAGGTGGCCATGCATTTGATGATGATAAGCCTCTGAAATGGATTAACATTCTTGTACAGCTCTCTACCTCCGATGAGGAGGGTTCTCTTGCAGGCCACACTGTTGGGTGTGGGTTTGACCTCCTCCTCGCCCCTGGTAAAGTTGTTAAGTGGAGATTATATATGCGATGATGAAGGCTTCGAACCTCTACTGTCCCAGACTGAGCGTTTGCTCGAACAGATCAGCCATCATTATGTGTTGGGACTCTAGAGGCCATTCATGTAACTGGAGGTGTCAGAGGGACATCCCTGGGATGTAAAAACCCACACACAGTGCAGCCGAGGGTAGGGCCATCTGGAAGCAGGTGAATCTCTCTAAGTGCTTAACATCTATGCCCCGGTGGTTGGTGATTTCCTGGTGCAGATAACCAGGACGACGAAGAAACGTAATTTTATGTTCGCCAACCATCAGTACCCCCTAACAAACTATATTTCAAACCACACAGTCATTGATGTTTGCAAGATAACTCAAAACTTCACGTAATTCAACCTTTCTGGTCTATCTCTCACTGCTTACCCATTTCCATGTTTCAACAGCTTCGAAAGGTGGCATTATATAGGGCGAGTCGGATCGACCTGGAGATGGATGTACACTTGAATACTGGTCATCATAACAATATCATGGGTGACACTTGGGCGAGGATCTTCTCCTCTCACAGAAAATCCATTCAAGTCGTCTCCTCTGATGTTCAGTTATCTTATCGGCCATGGATAAGACTTTAAGCGCTTTCCCACGTGGTTGTCCAGCTGGTTTAAGGCATTTGGATCTGACCTTTCTTTCCCTTTCGCTTACAATGATGGTGGTGTTCAAGTGGATTCAACTCACTGCGTCTCTTTTCTTTGTGTAGAAGCCATATTCGTCACTTCAAAAAAACTAAACTTCGTGCTTCCCTGTTGTTTTTTCTACGCAACCCACGTGCCAGGGCTGTGGAGCCGGGAAGGCTGGTGACATTGGACACGATCTTCACCCCAGTCTTATCGCAAATCACGTTGAGGGGCATGATTATTTTTTAGCTCATACATGAGGCTATTCTCTATGTACCAGGTTCACCGGGAGATTCCATCCCTGCTGGAGTTCCTCATGTAGTCAGGTAGTTCGTCGATATTGAGACTCAAAAAAATGAATCCTCTGGCTCCACATAGATCTCTTTTGCGATCCCTTATGACCTTTGGCCATCGGGATTCTCCTGCTATATGCACTATAAATCGACTTCCTCTCCAAACTTGAACCTCCTATGTGTGGGATTTCAATATCGAGACCCAAGGTTAATGTATGCACAACTTTCCTCAGCAGAACTAATACAGATCCATGATCTGCAACATGCCTTCATCTGGACCATCCGATCATGTCCATGTTAACATTTGGCCAATATTCCCTTGTCTAATCGAGCAAGCACTTTCGATTCACGGAATCTTTCACGTCCGTCGATCAATCCCGACCCTTCGTCGTGACCGTTGATCTCTCCAGCCAGTACCACTTTTCGCGATTTGGAATCGTGACTTTATCCATGCTATTTCGGACTGCGAAATCATATATGGTCATGGATATGCTCGTACTCTTATCTCCGTCATCAGATATCTCCGTCCTTTAATCCATTTCACGATTCGGAAAAGCTCCTTCTTTCGCGCACGTTTTCCTAGCAAAATCGCCTCGAGCCATCGATCGAGTTTCGCCTTCATCTCGTCCTTTCATTGCTTGTCCCCTTTAATAGGATTTATGAATACCAAACTTAAATATTTCCTCGCATCTTTCGGTCTGTGGAACCACGCTCCATCGTTGATATTCTCCACTGTGAATCTGGATTGTTGATTTGTGACGCCTCTTTATCTCATTCCCACTGCTGCATGTCTTGATCTTTGAAAAGATCCACCACCATAAATTGAGGTCTCTTCTCAATTTGACGGTCTTAATCGATGGAAACTTTCGATTGGACAACCTGAGGGGTGTTTGTATAATTCTTCATTGAATAGGACCCTTTTCGAATTCTTCCAAACCCATAACTTGACAGTTGCAAATGAAGCACTAACAGCTGGCTCCACGAGGGATGTTATCCTCCCAGTGAGGTAGCAAAGAACCCCGTAGACCAAGTTCCAAATCCATTGGGTTGTCCCCAGCCCTTCTTTAAAATCTTCAACATGCTCTGAGCTATTGTTGTAGCAACTTTATGTCAATCTGCAAACTATGCTCTTAACCATACTCTGAAACTGAGAACAATTGTGACTACAAACCTGTACTTACAACTAAAAATGAAAACAAACTGAACAACACTGAAGGAAATGCTCAATAGACCTCGAGCTTATTTGTACTTGTAATGCATCACAGGAAAATCATGTAGGATAGGAGGCAAGTGTAGTGGCTTGTATCGGCTTGGAGTACTGGGAGAGACCGAGTTAGGTGAAATAGATATGTTACCAACCATGGTTTCATGAGGTTCACGGGGGTGACCTTTAATGTCATGGGTTTCGGGTGAAATATCTCGGTCAAAATCAAATGTACAAGACGATGCAAGGCTTTTAGTTCATAAAGAAGGATATACAGGAATATATTCATAGCTCTGTTCCAAGCGAAATGAACTGTGGAAGGCTGTTTTAATAAATTTAGGAAAGGATAAGAGAAAAATTACAAGGCAAGACAAGGCATCTTCGAAGAAACAAAAACTCGAGTATCTTACCCTTTCACCATGCATTTTCAGGCTTTACAACAAGCTCATTTTCCCAGCAAAGTCTGGCAGTTCTTTCTGACAATTTGATTTCTGGGTCATACCACCAATGGAGTCGCTGAAGTTTGAATCCTTTAAGAGTGGAGTCACCTGGTGAAAAGTGCACAACCTTCTTGATGTCAGATTGTTTTTCACCATCAACAACCAAATCTGAAACTATGTCGTTCATACCGAGGGATGATCTTCAATCTCATCCCGGACAACGACGCCAGTTTGTTAGCACCGAGATTGAACCAAAGGTTGGCGAAAGCCTCGTTCCCAGGTAACAACAGAAACTCTTTAGACTGTGCTTCTGGCCCAGCACAGTCAGAGAGGGATCTCTTGTTTACTTACCAAATTTGCTGACGCAAGATATTCAATCGAGAACGGTCAGGAGGTCAGATTCCTAAATGGGGCAGGTATGTTTTTATAAGGTGTAGGTGGGATGATTAGAGAGGAGGACCATTGGTCAATGGATTTGACAATCCTGGTATGGAACATGTTGCAGGAGGTAAAGAATTGCAGAAATTTACGGACAGAGGCAAGGTAGCCCCCCATCTTTCAATCAGGAGATATTTAGCAGGTGGTTAATGGATGAGAGGAAACAATCCATCATGTAGAGCATTTACAGGATGAATTCTGTATGACTTTAGAAGAAATTGTCTAAATTTTTTTGAAACATAGGGCCGAGAGCATACAGGATGAATTATGGCCCTTATACACTACTGTCCAAACATGAAAGAAAATAACAAACTGGAATGAAAACAGGATAAACATTCACATAAGAAAATTACATATTGAAAGAAAAGACGACGCAGGAATCTTTGCCATGAAGAATTATCATTCCTCTGCAATTTTTTTCACATCATGGGAAGCTAGAAACAAATTACAATGGAGAGCCTTGGCCCTTGAAAGTTTCCCAACCAACCGCTATCTCCCTCTACCGGGAGTATATTTATACTATCTTAGACCTGAGGCTAATCCCCGAAAAAAAACCTTGGAAACTGTTTTCATTCAGAATCAGACACTAACAATTTAGAGTGTGGTACTATCACCACGATTTACAAATATTAATAGACATTATGGAGCTTTTGCGCATGGTAATCGGACTGACAGCGCAGAGTTTTCTTTATTCACGTAACTTGGTATGAAAACGATCGTTATATCGCTCGCTGGTGGTCTGTTGCTAACTCAGACTGCTCCTAACGTGTCTTTCTACTTCCTTTGACCAACCTACCTTCTTCAAACCGTGGTGCTCAAAGGATGACAAGAAAACCCGCGCTTCGGTGCCCAGCCATTTTCCTAGCTCCCTTTTCTTCTGCTAACACTGTTATAGGAGGGTACTAGAAAAAAGGTGTCCATGCATTTGGGATCTCCATAAAGTAGTTGGATCAACAAACTCGCCTCCCTCAAGCACATATACTGGTAAGGTCAACCTCCTATTTTGATAAATTTGATTTTTGAGTGACCTACTGGACAAGATGGCCCCAAGTACTAAGAGACAGGACAAATTGGAAGGCCTAGAAAACTTCTTGGCTTGGAAGTATAATGTCGGTCTCATTATGAAAGAGAATGTCCTTGAGAATTATATTAAGGATGAGATTGCAAAACCTGAAGAAGATGAAGCTAAGGAGAAGAATGAACAAGACCTAATCAAGGCAATGAGGATCATTGTTGATTCTATTAAGGATCACTTGATACCTCAAGTGTCATCTAAGAAGACACCTAAGCAAATGTATGATGCACTTTCCAGAATGTATGAGGGAAGGAACATCAATAGAAAGATGAATATGAGAACTCAACTAAAGGGAACCAAGATGAACAAAGGATAATCTATTCAATATTACTTCACAAGGGTCTCCCAATTTAAAGAGAAACTAAGTGCTATTGGAGACACCCTTGATGAGTATGAATTAGTTATGAATGCTCTTAATGGTCTCACTAGATCTTGGGACTCATTCATCCAGACTCTGTGTGCCAGAAAAGAAAGTATGAAGTTTGACATAGTATGAGAAGATTGCATACAAGAAGAAGCTAGTGTAGCCAATAGAGAAGCTCTCCTTAGAGAAGATGATCAAGCTCTATCTACCCATACTAAAGGAAGAAGACAATCAAACTTCAAGAAGAGTAATCATAAGCCTTGAAAGAAGAAATTCCATAAGAAGAAGAAGGATTACTTAAAGTATCAATGCTACAACTGTCATAAGATAGGACATCTTGCTAGAGAATGTCCATAACCAAAGAATAAAAACAACAACAAAAGGAATCATGCTCATCTAGTTGAAGACGAGGATGAAGAAATACCTCGAAAGAAAACTAGAGGTGAAGATGTAGAAGAATATGTGTTATTCTCTGCACTCTCTAGGTCTATAACACTTGGAGAAGACACATGGCCTATTGATAGTGGTTCCTCTAAGCACATGACAGGAAATAAGACAACTCTGTCAAGACTTGAAGATAAGAACTCTCACCAAAAGGTATCATTGGGAGATGACTATCAATATCCCATCAAAGGTATTGGTGAATCAAGCTACAAGCTTGACTCGGGGACTTCCATGAAGATGAAGGAAGTACTTGTTGGCCCTCCAACAACTCCCCTTTCATTTTTTGCAAAATAAGGGGACCCCACGTAAATTTTGTAGATACTTAGTTTTGGGTCTTGATTGACTTAGTTTCATAGCTTCCTCCCTTTTCTAGATCCCTCACTCTTTGTACTTCTTGTCTTTTGGTTTCGATTTTGTTTCAAGAGGCTTTGTCGATTTCATCGATCGTAGTCACTTGAAATTTTTGGCTTCTCGGTCGCTAAATGATGTTTTATTTTATTTCAGTTAACGTTAGTCGATTTCATGCTTTGGTTTGCTTCAAAGCATTCCACATATGCTTCTAATATTATTGTCAATTTTGAGTCTTTAATTCCATCAATAAATTAAATGTGTGACTTGTGAATCAAAATATTTTGATTAAACACTTGGTTCTAACATTTCCATTCACATCCTTCAAAAGTGTCTATTCAAGAATTTGAGTGATCCAATGAATTTACAAGCCCCTAACCTTCAATAATAGTTTTTCCTTTTGTGTACTTTTATACATTTTTCGGGCAAATTTAATAATTGAGGCTTATTCACCAAACTTAATCTATGTCCTAAAAACATATAGTTTAAAAGATTCAAGGCAAGTTGATTGCATTAATTCATTAGATATTTTTTTGTTATTTCATTTGACAAAACAATTAAGACACCAAAATTTAAAGATCCATTAACATATATCATTTGAATTATGTTAAATTAATTTAAAGTGTAAAATAAAAAGATCAAAAAAATATCTTTTCAATTAATATATGAAGAACTTCATTTCTTTTATGTTATATAAAATGATTATTAATTATAAATTTTTATTATAATTCTTATTTGATATATATATAATTTATTAATTAAATTCTCTCATCTTTTTAAGCAATCTTTCATATTATATTAAACTTTTACATTATTAATACCTTTATTTAATGTACTCACATGATAAAGTTGTCTTCATTTATCTCTTGGTAAAAATTCCCTTGATTACACTATGAAATCATATTACCCTCGGGTCACGTTAATTTGTGGAAAGCCTTATGGAGCACTATCATTGTTATAATAATATTCTATTAAAGGCTTTCACGTTAACTTGTGGAAAGCCTTATGGAGCACTATCATTGTTTTATTATTTTATTATGACTTGGATATTATGATTATAATCTAAAGATCTTTTTATCTTTTATGAGTTTCTTTAAAAACTAAATCATTAACTCTATTTTGGAAGATGATTTTGTTTTTACGGATTTTAAATGATTAAAGCATATCATATGGTGTTTATTATTTTTTATTTATTTTACGACTTCTCAATTTAGCTATGAGGTGTAAATTAGTTGACCTTTGTGAAGTTTGGTTTTCATAAAATCTCATGTTCAGACTTCATAGTGAGAGATTAAATTTGTAAGTCAAAATGAGGCCTTTGACTCACCTTGTTCGGAAAAAAAATTCTGAAGACTTCTCACCACACGGCAGCATGGAGTTGTTGAGTAAAATCTGGTTGCTACGTCGAGATAGATCCCTCCGCCTCATCACTCCTATAAAGGAAGAAGTTACGCCAGTTTCAACGGAAAAGGAGATCGTCACATTAAGCCAGCCATCGGTTCATCAATATCGCAGAGATATGAGGGATGCCCACCGAATCTATGGATTGTTACACTGCCATTAACAACAAAACAAAGACCGAGAAGATTACGGAATGGTTCAATACACATGTTGTAACAGATTCCAGAATTCAAAAACGCCAATACAGCTGGATAACGAAGAGAGATTGGCAGTCACGCTGCATGTTATTTACCACATTGATTTTTTCCAGATTTCAAGCTATATGATCAACCTCGCGCCAATTTCGAAGAAGATTTATACCACAGATCACGGATTTTTGATAGCCGCCAGGAAGGAACATTGGACGAAAACGTTACTACTATAGTGACCTTTTATTGATACAAAAAAAAAGCAGTTAACACAAAGACCAGATTGATTAGTCTGTGATGGAAGTCAAGTTTATCAACTACAGTTTTCTCGTGTTTATTAGATCGTGGTTTAGTCGTACTTTTGTTGGTTACTAATCTAAACTTTTAGATTTAATTTAATTTTAATAAGTTGT
Source organism: Pseudotsuga menziesii (assembly GCA_001517045.1). Lineage (NCBI taxonomy): Eukaryota > Viridiplantae > Streptophyta > Pinopsida > Pinales > Pinaceae > Pseudotsuga > Pseudotsuga menziesii. The sequence goes on along the minus strand of LPNX010075351.1, from coordinate 209,947 downwards.
TTTGCAAGTTAGAATCCGAAAATCTGATATTCAGAAGATACCGCGATCACAACTCAAGGATGATCCCACCAGATTGAAAAAACAAAAAACGCCACGTTCAAATCATTGAATATTTTGGTACCAAAGGGCGATCTCATCTCAGAATCTTGAGGAAGGTTATCGGATCAATTGATGGAGTCAATTACTGTCAAAGATGAAGAAATTGACAGTCTTATCTATTTTTCTATAAAAGCAAGCAGAGGTCGATTATTGAAAAAGGGGGTTCTCCATACCAGAGAACGATTTTTCTTTCTCTGCAATTCTTCTTTGTAAATCTCTTTCAATAAAATATGTAAGGAGGATTTGTTAATAGTATTTCTGTGCAATCAATAAAGCTCTGTAATTTCTTACTGAAGCTGGAAGGAAAACCCAGAAACTGCTGCAGCAAATCAATTTTACAAATTCATTTGGATTGTGTAAGATGTTTCTGCATTTTCTCATTTGAATAAATAATCAGGGAGAAGCGCTGGACAGAAAATAAGTGGTCGACAGGGCTGGAAAGATTTTTCTTTCAGATTTCAGAGAGCAGACGAAGGAGGAGCTGCCAAGGGGAAACCGCTGCTGAGATTGGGACTGTACTCATATATTCGACGTCCTGAAATGTTTTTTGCTGATCTTTAATACATTGAGGCAAACAGTTTTAACAAAATCTCTGTTGGTAATTTGTGTTATTAAATGTTTTTAATAATTCGATGGTTTCTCATTATTTAATTTTTTTTTTGCTTTTTTAGTTATTAAATGTTTTTAATAATTGGAAATGTTTGAACACATAGTTTCTATTATTGCCATAGTTTCAATTAGTTATTAATTTTTCTGTTAGACTGATTTACATCATATTAAACTAAACTTCTGTGGAGAAATTAAGATTTATTCTCATGAATTGTTATTCATTTGATTAAATACACGAACATTAACTAATGATAGAAAATTCTTCATAATTTTGACTTCTATTTCAATAGTTGTTACTATTGAACTTTAACATTTTTTTTTTTACTTATATTTTTTTGCTTTAGGATTAATTTGTAGAAACCGAAGAGTGACCTGAATCTTCTCCTTAGGGAAGGATCCATCAACTCATAGAGTGCCAACGGAGGCCTAATATCTATCGGGGTTAGGCATACCAAATAGCTTGAGGATAAGGCAATTCCTGTGGGGATTGTTTGAAGCCTTCGACTAGGATATCTCCTTTATGTTGTTGCCCAGGATACTTCTAGCACATCCAAGGCATCAACACGCTACTAGAAGGAGACAACAATACTCTATTCTTTCATCACGGAGAAAATGGGAGAAGAGTTGTAAACATAATATGGAATGCTAAGAATAATAAGGGAGATGAATGCAAATATTTCTCCTATTTCTCCAAAGATGTTTTCAACCATTATAAATCTCTCTACAAAGAACAGCCAAAAGATAACATTAGAGATATTATGGCAATCACCACTTTTTTGGGAGGATGGATATCCCTAGAATAGGAAGAAGAGCTTCAACAACTAGTTACAAAGGTAGAAGTTCACATTGCTCTTCTCTCTATACAACCTGGAAAATCACCAAGTACTGACGGTTGGACAATTGAATTATACATACATGTTTGGGATCTTGTGGTTGAGAACATTGTAGTTGTTGTCGAAGAATCAAGGTCTGCAAGTAAAATCTACCCTCCCTTCAATTCCACTCTTATTGCTAATATCTCCAAGAGCGATACCCCTTTAGGATTTCACCAATACAAACCAATCTTCTTGTGCAATTATATCTATAAACTTATCTCTAAGGTCATGTCCTATAGAATTGATCCCATTCTCACCTCCGACATTTATTTTGAGCAATTTGGTTTCTTGAACAATAGAAGTATACATGATGTTGTTAGGGTGGAAAACGATTCTTTGCATTCCATAAAAACAAAATCTCATCCTTCCTTCATATTTATCTAAGAATTTTGATAAGGTAAATTGTCTCTACCTACTCCTCATCCTAACTTAGGTTGGTCCCCCCCCCTCCTTTCATCAATTGGTTTGAATATTGTTTCAAAAGCGTCTATTTCGTTATCCTTATCAATGGATATGCTTCATTGTTTTTCTTCCCCTCCCGCGGCCTCTGTTAGGGTTGTCCATTGTCTCATTTACTTTTTCTCGTTGTAATAGACACTCTTATCAGGTTCTTAAACAAAGAACGGTCCAATGGGAACATCATGAGAGTGAAAATTGCGGGGTCACTCTTCATTTCACATGTATTATCCATGGACGACATCCTAATATTAAGGAAAAAATCCATAAGTGAAACCTAATGTTTGGATAAAATCTTAAATATTTTTTCTTCAGCAACAAGTATGGAGATCAATTTCAAAAATCCCTCCTGAGTCATTTTTTCACATCCCTTAGTAACACAAGCCCATAATTCTTCTTTTACTTCCCTTCTTGGAGCAGAATGTTGACTCTATTTTCAAATAATTAGGGTTTATGCTAAAAGAAAATGATTATAGAGTTCAAGATTGGAATTGGTTGATTGAAAAATTAGTAAAAGACTATACCTATGGTATCAAAGATGGATCTTGCTGGATGAGAGATTGCACTCATAAAAAGTGTCAACGAAGACATACCAATTTATTGGATGTCTCTAGCTTACATACCAAAAGTGGTTATCAAAAAGATGAGAAAACTTTGAATCTCTTATCTTCGGTTAGGGAGTAGGGATGAAGCAGGACTCCCAATATGTAAATTTGAATCATTGTGCAAACCAAAGGGTCAGGGAAGCTAGGGAATCAAGAATCTCTCTCTTTTCTCTCAAACCTTGGACACAAAAGATTATGGATGATCATAATGAAAAAAGGATTATGGCAAGAAATTATGTATCATAAATATATCAACCCTCTCTCGATCATTTCATGGATTCTATCCACCCCCACCACCCTCCCTCTTACAAGCCTAGAGGCTGTCATTTTTATTGTGCCACTACCCGAATTTTCCATATCATCGGTCGGGATCTCTCTTGGAATATAGGAAATGGCCAGTCAATAACTATTGGTATTAATCATGTTATTGGACTATTGTATGAGGAGATCATTTCAAATGACATGGATGCATCCCTTCACTCCCAGAATTTCACTCATATGTTAGACATTCATGAGGAGAATGGATATCTAGGGATTTTAGAATGGTTCACTTGCTTCCAAGGATGGCTTCTCGAGTATATAGGTTATGCAATGGGAGAAATATATTCATGGACTAAAAAGAGCAGCAATAAAGCTATCATCTAACCCATTTGGTTCATATAAAGTCAATATAGGATACATTAAACTATCATCTACTTTCAGTGAGGACCCTCCAAAATGGTGGTGGTCAAAGGTGTGGAAACTGCCAACATCTCCAACAAAATGATTTCTATGGTTAGCTTTAAACAACAAGGTGTTGAAATGGGATAACCTATTGAAGAGAGGTTTCCAATTGCCAGGGATTTGCTCTTTGTGCAAAAACTATGGGGAGTCAAGCAATCACATTATTGTCTCCTACCATTTCATTCAGGAAGTTTGGAGTGCAGTCTAGGTGTGAAGCCTGGGGTTTTCATTTGGGCTTGTGAAGATTCTCTAGAGATGTTACAACCCCATACTTCACACCCATTTAGTAGAATTAGTGACAAAATTATGAAAAATGAGACTTCACACACATACACTAGAACTAGTGACCAAAGTCTCGAAGAGGAATTGTTTTTTATCCCACATCACAAGGTTTGGTAATGATGCTTCTTAATCTAATATGAGGGAGAAGTGTAATTATATGCTCAATGTGAAGTTGACATGCGACATTTTAATTAATAAAATAATAAAAAATTAAATATTTTTTTCTACATTGTCAACCTTAAACGAAAATTCAAAACTAAACATATATATATATTCTAATTAATTAAAACTAAAATAACTAATTAAAATATATGGGTAGAAATCAAATCCATGGAGGTACAACCTTCCCTCAAGGTGTTTACACTTTAAAAACTATGGATTTAATCCTTTTAACTTATGATAGATTCGTAATTAAAATGAATTTACACTAATCTATTATTAATAATGATAATTTTTATTTTTTTTAAGAAAAACATTCTTAATTTGCAAACTCGTCCATTATTTGGAATGGATTTATTAAATCATTCCCCATTCTTGGGCAATGGTATTTAAGTATTTCTGGGTATTTACTCAGTAGTTGGACATCGTCTAGGTCCCTTATTTCTTATTTACATAGAAAAAATCTTTATGTTTTGTCACAAGTTAGGAGGAGAGGCATAGGTTCATACTGGCACTAGGCATGCGAGCTGGGTTTACCTGATGACAAGGTGGAGGAATGGAACAATGGTTATGTTAAATCTCTGAATATTGTTGGGGTGTCTTTGTCTTTAGAATCAGATGCCTTTCTATGGGACTGAGGCGATGTTAATGGAAAGCTTTCTGCTAAGAAAGCATACGAAGCAAAACTGGATCTGATGGGGGATTGTTGATCGTGTTGCTGGGAATTGAAGCTATGGAAGGCTAAAGCTGCCTTTAAAAATCAAATGTTTTACTTACTTGATTATCAAAAACAAATTTTTTAGGCATTTAGTTTTATTTATAGAATAATAAGGTTTTCTATTTTCTAGTTCTCCTTCTCTAACAACAAGAGTAAAAAAGCAGGTTGAACGATCCCTTCCCTAGTTAGTAGTTGTCAATTGATTTGAAATTAGGGTAACAACTCTTAATTAAATCGAAATTAATTGTTTAATTCATTTTTTTATTAATATAATGAGAAGGAAAAGGCTTTGTGACCACTTAAGTTTAATAAATATTAATGAATATATCAACTTATGCTTTTGATATTCCTTGTATATTGAAGGGCTTTAGTTATATATTACCATGGGGTCTTCACTTAGTGAAACCATGTCATAGCGCCATATTAAAGAATATCCCTATTTTCACTAGATATTGATGATTACTTACAAAAATAATTTTGTTAAGACCCCCTCCCAATACACATTTCCAATTAAAAAACCCTTATTTTTACATTATATTCTTTATTTTTAGTAGAAACCCTTTTTTATACCCCAATACCTATAAATTCCCCCATACCCTATTCTATGCCCCCAATACATACAACATATTGACCTTATTTTTCACAATTAACCCCCCACCCCCTTTTTTTTTTACTAGGGGTTTCGACAGACGGGCTGGTACTCACGTGACACGCCTAGGTGTAACCACAGTGCCCGAACCATGGCACACGGGGCAATTTGGGGGGATTTGAACACGAGACCTTCCATTTACCACTTGCTCTGCCCCCCATCGACAATTAAAAACCCCCATTTATTAATGAATGTGATAAGATATTGCTCAACAAGGAGAATCCCCATGTATATAACTAAGATTTTATTATTTTAGTTTTCATCAAAATATTTAATAGCTAAGATTTTATTATTTTAGTTTTCCTCAAAAGGTTTAATAGCATATTAATCAGCATAATATTTAAATAAATAAAGAGGTTTTTAGAATATTTAATTGGTGTAATTGTTGATGGATATAAAAGTTGAAATAAGTTTAAGAAAAAAAATGTGCTGACTTTTGGTATCTCTATATTTAATTATTAATCCTTTGTAAGAGGGATCTAGTTATAGATTGATGTTTGTATATGTTACCAAAATTTGTATGATCTATTTCTACATCCTTCCAAGTCTAAACTTCATCACTAAATGTATTAAAAGAGTATGCTATGCAATTTTCTAGCTCTTTTTCATCTTCAATATGGTTGTTTTTCTCTGTTTTCCTTTGTTGCGAGTGCGAAATGTGTAGACTAAGTTTCTTTTTCAGATGAAAAATAGCCATTCCTTGATATTTATAATGACTCAAAGGTAACTTGTACAAAAATGTGATATGAGCATCACAACAGAGCTCTAAGAGAGAGCTGGAGCTGCATGCATTTTCATTAGGGAGACCATTCTCACCAAGGAGACCAAACAAAGTCAATCTCTCATAATCTCTCATAAGAGACCAACCCAACATATCTACAAATAGAACATAAAGAACCCAGCTAACTTATCCAAGGAAACACTAGAAGTGACTAAAAAAACTTCAACCCCTAAGAAAAAACAATCCCAAAAAAGTAAGAATAAAAAAAGTCCCCACCTCCAAAAAAATATATATATATATATATATATGCTCAATATAGCTAAATAAAGCCTTCCCTTATAACTTCTCCTTCTACCAAAGTTAAATAAAACATTTTGGAGAATAGTTAAAGAGTATACAATCTTCTTGTTCTTTTTCATCTTCATCTTCAATATTGTTGTTTTTTTCTCTCGTCCTCCCTTCTTGTGAGTACGAAGTTTGTTGAAATAGCGAAGTTTGTTGAAATAAAATTATAATCTTCTAGCTCTTTTTCATCTTCAATTTTTGTAAATTATAATCTTCCAGCTCTTTTTCATCTTCAGTTTTTGAGTTTTTGTTGTTTAAGTGTAGACTAAGTTTCTAGTTCCTTCCCCCGTTTCAAAGTCCTAGGTATGCTCCACATACCATTGTCAGAGTTCTTATTTCCACCCCCATGCGGTCATGGCGGATGATTGTTCATGTGGTTTCTCTGATGGGGCATTCAAGGATAGGATCTGTGGCCCTCGAATGGTCTTATCTATCAAAAGGAGTCATCAGATACACTTGAGGTTGGCTGTGGCCTTGTGCATCAAAAGGACTCATCATATACACTTGAGGTTGGCGGTGGATAGCACCAGCAATACTTGGGCAGAGTTCTTGGTTTTGTGGGGACTTGTGGTTCTCTCGTTGAATCCGGTAGCGTTTCTGTATTTTAAGTTCTGTCTTTATGCATGCTGTTGGTATCTTTTAACTTGGGGTTCTTCGTCTTCCTGGTATCTGTGCTTATATTTGTAATGCTAGGAGGAGGTCATAATGTATGTTTTTGCAGACCGGTGTTCCTGGCTTTAGATTTGGATGTAGACATGTTTTAGGCTCTGGATTGATTATCTATGTTTTGGTTGAGTTATGTAATTTTGATGTTATATAAATAAAAAAGTAATTTTTGTTTGTTTGTTTGAAACAATGTCTTTAAACGTTAATCGCAAAACAGAAATATTTGGCACAGTAAGCATGACATGACACGAGATCTGTTTAGAGTGCTCAAGACGAACATTCAGAAGGTTTATTCTCCGTAGCTGCTCCAAAATACAACTTAAAGGCCACGACAGTACTAGTTATATAACAATAGCTATAGCAGCAGTCGTAGTAGTAGTTACAGATCAAGGACAGGGCTTGTAGCAATAGCACTTTCGCCCGGCGACATGGAAATCGCAGCTTCCCGTTGGGAATCCCTCAGTTCGGCAAACATTTTTGCAGTTGGTGTTATTGACGCAGTACCCTTTGAACTTGCCGCTCGGGGTTTTACACATTCGACCCTCTGCCATCTCCACCTGCATCATCCCTGCAATATCACATTTATATACAAACTGTTGACATATAAAATCTTTTATATCTGCAACGAAGGGACGGGCTTTAAAAGAAAGAAAGAAAGGCAGTGCAAGTGTTAATAAGAATAAATCACCAATGCTTATAACGAGCAGTACAAGCAGAAACAGAGCACTGATCAGTCTATTGCCAACTCCCTTGCCCGCCATTATTAATCTCCTTTTCTCTTTCTTATAGAAAAACCACAGAAGACTTGAAAGCTTCAATGAAGAATAGCAGTGAGAATCTTAACAGTAGCAGAGAATAGTACCAAAAGAGCAGAAGCGAGTACCCTATTTATATGCGTTGCGGGGCTGATCGCAATCATAATATTTGGCAATCTTGTCTTCTTTTCTATAATGCCATACACTACGTCCAACGACAGCTGACAATAGTTATTTGTAGAGGCGGTGGACGAGTGGACACGAAACCCGCCACGGGCTGTGGATAAGGACACTGGTCACTAACATATAAAGTAAGAGTAATCAAATTCCCGTGAGGAGCTGTACACTGTGTGGAGCCCACAAACTGAAGCGTTTTGGATAACGATAAGGAGACCTCACCGATCGCCAATTCCTTTCTGTTTTTTTTAATAATGGTGACTCAAGTTGGTCTACTTCTTGCAAGGATAACTCTTTTAAGCTATACGCTCTTAATATTTTGGCACTTTGTGATTGATATAATAGTTTGGCACTTTGTGATTGATATGTTTTTGTTCTTAGTCTGCTTTGCTGCGACTTTCAGCCAGTATGTTCTGTTCAGGACTTGTCTGTTTTTTTATCATTTTCAATCTCTATTAGCATATTCTGACCTGTTTATAGGGATGATGAGAAAAGTCTGCAATTGTCAGACTTTGTGCTCTTTCTTTATGGGTTGTTTGTAAGATTGCTTAGATATTTTCTGTCTTTGCTTAGATGGGGCTACATTTGTGCAATCTATGCTAAGAGGCCAATTTGTATAAGATATTTTTTGATTCTTGAATGAATAACAAACGCCGGTATTTTTTCCTCTGAAAAAAAAAAACTCTTTTAATGAAACATTGTATGACCAAAAAAAATAAAAACTCACAACATAAAAAAAGTTAATTTAAAAAATAAAAATAAAATAAAATTCAATAATACTGCCCACCAACTAGATAACCCTTCTCATAAAGAAATAGTAAGCTTTTGATAAATATATATCCCATGCCTTAATGTTTAAAAAGAAAACTAAAACCATAAGCTTTTGATAAATGTATATATCATGCCTTAATGTTTAGAAAGAGAACTAAAACCATGTTAAATCACATTACCCATGTACCACTGCCTACTAAAATAAAGTTTGCATGAACTTTTTATCATATCGACAATGTATGGGGATTTATAATGTATTCAAAGGGAGCCATGAAATAAATTATGTAAATAACCATTATCCATAACTCACAGTTCAACATATCAAATAGGAAATATATACGACGAGGTGCATCGTGCACATAAGGCTAAGCAAACAAAGGGAATTATGTTCATATTACAAAAAGAAATTAATGGAAGTTCAACTTTTATTAACGAGGGGTTATATTTTTATTGTTTAAAAGAGTTTATAAGATGAAATAAAATATTTTTTATGTTGTAAAAAAAATATTGTAAAGAAAGGATTAGTATGATCGAGTATTTCTATGTGGAAGATGTTATAGAGTAGAGTTTTTCTCACAAACATACATATATATTGCACATGGCACACTTTTTATTTAAAAGATTTTTATTTTGATACGAGTTTTATTATTTACGTATAAAAAAATCAACTAACAAGGGAAAATGAATGAAGCCGCACTCAAGGATGTAAAATGAAGAGAAAATGAATGAAGCCACTCAAGGATGTAAAATGATCAAATACTTGGGATGATAACCTAACGTCATATCTTAAGAGTCCATTCCCATAAGTTAGTAAGTGTATTGGAAGGGCCCAAGAGGTTGATGTTGGGAATTGTCTTTTTTAAGAGATTGTCATGGTTCGAACTTCTATTCTAGAAATTCATGTTTTAAAGAAAAAACAGAGTGGAAATGGGGATGGGATGAAAACCATTGTTTTCTACAACTGTTCCCATTTATAGAGTATAAAATATGTTTATCAAGAATGAATTGTTTCTTATGATGGTTTTCCCAAAGAAACAATTTTCCATTTCTATGGGAATTGGTCTTGTTTCTTCTTGAGTCTAAGTAAGCTTTTGTTTTCAAGTTAGTAATGAATGGCAAATGGTTAAAAGGGCGTGTTCATAGATGGAAAACTTAAAGAGATTCAATGCTAGGAGTCTCACCTACATCAAACTTCAAATAATTGATTTGGCATTGTTGTTGAGGTCATTTTCGAGCGAAGAGAAGAATTCTAGGTCCTATCCGAGCGAAGAGAAGAGTTGTTGATTGGAGGATGGAGTTGAAAGATCGAGGCCTGAAACATGCAATATTCCATGTATGTTATCTCTAAATTCTCCACTATATGCTAATTGTAAGAAATCCAATTTAAATTTTAGCACGCAAATAATCAAGTATCATGTTAATATAGATTTACAAGGAAATGTTGCAAGTAGTTCATTCAAAGGTTAAGTGGATTGGACTTTAAGACACATACTAGAAGTTTTTGTGGGCATTTGGGATGTATCACCATTCGATATTTCCCATCTTTGAATGTCTTGCATGCACTTCATGGATTTTTGGATACTTTCATCCTCTCTTTTGCATCTCTTTTATCAGTTATGTGCTAAATGGATGCAATTTTTAAATACCTGCAACCTTACTTACTCAATTGATTAGAAATTCATGTTTTATTTTAAACAGAAACTAAAAAAGGATTATATTGAACAGATGACCACAATGATCCTAAACAGAGAATTAAACATCGTTGAAACTCTAACAGTTGCTAGTATAGTCCATTCTAGATAATTTTTTGTTGTATACAAAAATTTATCACATTGTATACAAAAAATTACCAATATTAAGTTTTTTGTCTACTTCTATCGCATGGATACTATAGAGTTTAACAAACTTATTACAAAAAAGAGAACCAAAAAACATAACAACAAAGGTTGTTGTGTAAAACCATCTAAACTATCCTTGTTTTACCATTTTTCCTTGAGTTGGTTGAGTTACTGAAACTTCATCCATGGGCGTGGATTCACTCAAGGGTGATGCTTGATAATGATTGCAATGATTTATTTTCACAAGTTGTTCTAGGTCCTTGCTTACCTCGTCCATCATGGAAATTTTCTCATGCATATTGTCATTCAAGTCGTATATGCAAGACTCCAAACAAGCTATGTTATTTCCATTATAACATGTTTCATCAGTCAAGGTAGTGATTTTCTGATGTGCTCCCCCAACCCTTTCTAGAACTACCCATAACATTCTTGTGAAGTCCTCCAAATAACCTCTCAAACTTGCATAAATTTCACATCAGGAGGGCATGGTTCCTTCGTCTACTTCAAGAAGGAAAGAAGGGCTCTTGACTATGGATAAATTCCCACAATCTCATACAACAAAAAGGACAGGACGGTTAAATGTATCTGGTCGGGGGGTCTTGATAAAAAAATCAAAAGAGGAATACATAGACTCTTCTTCCCTCCACAAGAGAGGGAATACACAAGAAGGACGGGAGTTGTTCCACTCTGTGACAACAAAACCAAATGTGGACAAGTCTTAGTAGAGGTTCTCCTCCTCAAAAATGTTCTTAGACAATGAATTCCCCCAATTTACCAATTTATCCATCATCTTCTACTTGTAATCACCCTTATTAATAGTCAAAATATCGCTTGTGCAAACATGAACCATGTGAGAGGCAAATAGGATTTTTCCTACAATGACATTAATGCCACAGTCACTCCATAAATCCAATGCTTTAACTCTATCACATACCCATCTCATATGGAAACAACCACATACCCCCCACGTGAGCTTGGCCTTAGGGTGGATGTCTACAGGGGAGTGTTCGATTACTCCCCTTCTAGTCTTCATACTTGAAGGAGTCACCATACTCTTTCTTTGGGTTCTCCCTAGGCCAACGACTCACTTATTTGTTTAAGCATGGGATCCATTTTCTTGTCAAAGGATGATTATGAAAAACTATCATTCCTTAATCTATACTTGATGTGTGATTTTCCATATCGTCATCCAACCAGTTGTTTTCTCACTTAATATGATAATAGACGACTGAGTTAGGAATGGGAAGATTATGAATTCTTTTTTGTATTCTTCCACAATTGGTTGGATTCTCCTTGTAAGGTTTGCACATTTTTTGAATCACAAACCTGGAGTCACCAAATATGAGGAGTTTTGAATTGTTTAACTGTGATGAACGTTCCATGCCATGGAAAACAATTTTGACACATTATTTGTTCTTCTTTCTAAACCCCATGCAAACCTTTTCACAAACTTTCCATCATGGTCCATGATAACCCCTCATGTTTGTGCCACTCCATGATTACATATTCATCTTCACATTTTCTTGCTATAAATTTTAAATTTTTTGCATAATGTCTCTAGAGATCAAGGATTGACACTATTAAAGAAGAGATTAATTGAAACTCAAAGGCTAGTTCTTAATTTGTTGAATACCAATAGATATGGAGGTTTGGGATTGACTCAAAGGATCAACAAGAAGAAACAGGCATTTGATAAACATAATTCTTAGTGTGTATGATTTTTTGGGGAGGCAATGTTGAAAAATTAATGAGAAATAGACGATTTCATGGTTTTTTTTTTTTACATTTTCTCACAAGATTACAAGTTTTTATGAGTTAAAAAAACTCAATTGATTAAAAACAAAAGTAACAAAGAGCACTTTTGGGTTTCACTTGGATTATTTTACACATTAAAGAGAAAAACCTTATTAGAGGATTACAAGTTGTTGAGTTAAAAAAAATCACTTGATTAAAAACATAAGTAACATAGGGAAATTATGGGTTTCATAGATTGATCACAATGACTTTTTCATATATTAATTTAAGAAAAAAAAATCATTTTGTAATGTTTATGTGTTTTTTTTCCAAAGTCTTCCATATTTTCCATTTTCCATTTTTTAAGCCTTATGTGAGTTATCATCTTTACATGGATTAGGTTACTACATTTTCCAAGAAAATTTCACTAGAGGGAGAAGTGTTGTTCAATGGAAGGACATTGTTGCATGATTTCTCAAAAATTGAAACTAGAAGTTATCTAACAATTCATCATGTTGACAAACAATCAATAGTATCAATAGAATAGATCGTGGATGTGGTCCTTTGAGAAGCCTCTACAATAGTTTTGTCCACCCTTTTTTCCCCTTCTATGGAATTGAATGTTTCCTGCAAGAACAAATCCAGAAGCAAAACTTTAATTTCATTTCTGGTAATAAAGAATGAGAAACTTATGAATAAATCGTTAAAAGAAAATGCAAAATAAGTAAACCCCTCTTCTTCCCCCTTCAAATACATTAAAAACATCAATTCATCTCATTTTGATATAAAACAGAGTTGTAAGACACATCATTCTTTTCTAAGAAAGTGAAACTTTGTGAAAGCAACACATACAAATCCTCTAAGAAGAGATCTCCCAAGGGTGATATCCTAGTTCTTCTTTTACCTCCATTTTTATTTTTATTTTTTTGTCTCCTCGTTTCTTGTATGTGATGAAAAGAGTTTGGTCCCCTTCTATTTCATTTCTCCCTATACTCCAACTATATTTTTATCTCTATCTCTCCTTCAACGAAATGCCAAAGAAGTTGGAAAACCATTATATTCTATCTAAAGGCTCAAAATAATATCATCCAAAAAGTGTGGTGGGTAGACAACTCTACCTTGGAAACACACATCATGGGCACAGTGGCTAGGATTTTTGTAGACTTATTGTGAGTGATGTGGAGTAGATACCTCCAAGTGTTGGGCATGAATGCATACATGTGGGTTATTTATGAAACAATAATCTTTATTGCACTTGTCAACTTGAAATGCATGCAAATCGACACTAACACGTACAACTAATGGCATTCTCCTCTCTCTCTTGGATTTTATTTCACCAATGGTAGAGAAGTTAATGTGGATCAACCATCCCATAAGGTAAAAGAAAGAGGGGTGACTAAATTCCAAACGAATTTGATAAAAAGAATGGATAAAAAAATTGTAGCCATGAAGAAGAGCATGTTTACATAGATGGAAGAGAAAAAGGAGGATCTACTCATGGTTTTCAAGAATGTTTGTTGGTGGTGGATGGGGATTGAACTAATCCACCCAGAAATAATATAATTCCAAGAGATATAGAGATTGAATATAGTCATGGAGAAGGAAAAGACACTAATGGAAAATGCAATGCAATGACAGATACAAGTAGGCCTAAAATTCCATGGGGAGGAAAGTATGAAAAGAGAATTGTCTATGGTAGTATCTATGCAATCATAACTTACTTCTATTTTCTTCTATTTACACTAGACATGTATCATCAAGTATTCCAATATCTCACATGCACTATTGGTAGTTATATGTGGGTTTCAACCATGAATGAAGGTATTTGGTTTTTGTGGATTGAAGTGGATATGTTGGTATCAGGGTTCGTGGGTGACACATTTATGGTGCTAGATTGTTTCAAAACAAGGCCCTTCACAAGCCTCACAATGTTTGGTGGCTTGAGGGATATTAATAGTGCAATTTTCTTTGATTTTCTGGGCATGCACTACAGAGTTCATAACTATGTGGCTAGAGGAGTTAAGTGATCCCTCCACTCCCGATATTCTGAGGAGCACTCACATAGGTAGAGGCTAACACTAAGGGACAACTTTCTCATGTCCTATTGCTTATCGATTTGAGCCTGTAAGGTGTTTGGTCTCATCCTATTGATATCGCTCCAATTATCCTTCACCAAACCAACATTAATCTACCAATCTAAGTCCCAACCACTCATTATATATTTAGTGCAATCTATTTTTAGTCCACCACTTTTAATTCAGAAATAACTATGTTCAAAGGACCCAACATAAAATGCAATCTTTTGATGTCATAATAAGATTGACAAATGCCCAAAAGAGCATAAAATTTATAGGCGTTTGAGGTCATGATAAGATTGGTAGATGCACAAAATACCATTAAACAATTTAAAGCGAAACCTGTGGTAAAATATCCCATATTCATGACCAACTTTATAAAATAATTATTTTATAAATTGCGTCATTTTGACACAATTTACTTTATTTTATTGAGAAGAACAGTTCTCTAATTGTTGGAAGAGAAGATAATTTTTTTATTTTCCCTTTCATAAATTGCATCATTCGATGTAGTATATGTTTTTTTAACTACAATCTATTTATAAAATTAAAATTTATAATTCCAATCAATTTTGATAGAAATTAAATCACTAACTTCTAACTAGAGGAGTTTCTAAGGACAACAAGAGCCACGTGGTGGCAATGTCCCCGACATTGTCACATGTTGTTGGTTAACTTGAAAGTAAACTAGCAATTTTGCAGTAGTGATAGAGCTTCGTAATATTTTAAGTCTGCAAATTGTAAAAAATCACAACAAAAAAACCTCAATTATATGGTTATAAATCCATAATTCAAATCCTATTTTAAAACAATCCCTTGGAGTTATGAAGGACGAGAATGCCATTGAAAAGAGCCACAAGGTGGAAATGTCCAAAACATTGCAGTAGCAATGGTTGGTTGTTTGTAATTGCAAACAACTCCATTGCATAGTAGGAGGGATCAGATTTAAAAGAAATAATAGTATTATGTACTTGATTGAAATGAAGTAGCATAATTATCTAAATGTTATAAATAAATAAATAAAGCAAATTATTTTATAATCTATGTTAGGGTGTAATTCTTCTCCAACTTTTTAAGGTAAAGTAGCCATCAATTTGTTGCAGTGAAGGTTACTTTATGGGGCAACTATTTTTATAATAATCATTATTTTATAAAGTCTCTCTATATTGATATATGGGAAAGTAGAAAACAAAAAACCAAGCAATTCTTACCCAACATCAAACACCTAAAATCAATTAACATAATGAAAGACAACCACAATTTGAGTATTTGGTAACAACATAAAATTATATATACATCAACAAGCCCCTAGTAAAAATCAATATGAAGGCTGCAAATTGCATATGTATATGCAAATTTCATATGTATACCCTGCTGCTTTCATTTACCCGTCTTTAATGCCATATTTTGGAATTGAAAGTACCATAGGTTTGACCCTCTGTTCTTTGTTGTCTACATGTTTAAGTACCATTGTGTACCAGTATTCTACCAAATCATGCTTACTAACATGCCTTTAGCTTTGAATCATAGTATGTGAATAATCTACGTTGTTTGGTCATTGACTTTTGAAACCTATGGTTGAATAAGGAGCTTACATATGACTTGATTCATCAATTGGTATGAGGTAATACCATATAGTATGTGAATCATTTACGTTGTTTGGTCATTGACTTTTGAAACCTATGGTTGAATAAGGAGCTTACATATGAATTGATTCATCAACTGGTATGAGGTAATACCATAATTCTATAGGACGAAGCTTATACTAGAAATCTATTAGGTTAGTGAGGATTATTGATTACATGGATTAGTATTAACTATCTTTATCTACAACATCATAAATAAGCACAAAGTAAGAAATGCGATATACACTAATTCAATAAGGATAACATGAACATCTTAACATGAATAAGTATTAATTATCTTTATCTACAACATCATAGATAAGCATGAGTAAAAAATACGGTAAACACACTAGTTCAATAAAGAGAACATGAACACCATAAAGTATTGGGAATAAGAGGAAGCATCAAATAAATAATATGAGTATAGAGCTTACTACTAATACTTACAATAAATGTATTAATGTATTAGCTACTTAATATCCACACGAAAAGAAGCATAGGTGTTTCTATCTTATACTTACAAAGCTATTTAAAACATATTGTACACTAAATAGTGTATACTCAAATTTCATTGAAAAATACTGTATAATGAATACTCTATAATGAAATCTCATTGAAAATTATTGTATACTACAATTTTTCCTGCATCTATAAATGAAACATCCAATGCACAGACAAAGAATGGAAGAAGAACATGGATGCCTTATAAGAATGTAGGTACATTTGAGCCCCAAGCTTTTACAATTCAAAATCAAAATTGATATTCAATTCAAGAATGATCAGAAAGTTCAGAATGAGACCAATGGCATATTCTTATATTGACTTTGTTGTGTAATTTGAATGGCAGACTTATATTGTTTGTTTATTCTATTTGATGTCATAATTTTCACAAAGTTTCATATTGAACACCATTAGAATGTCAAAGAGAAACTTAAACAGTCTGGTAACCTTTGTGGGTAGATATATATTTTGTGTTTGAACCGATTTATTTTTATGTGATATTAGATTCAATGCAAGCAACATGCTAAATAGGATATGAAACCGTCGAGTAGTATTTGTTGGTGATTCAATCGGAAGAAACCAATGGGAATCACTCATTTGCATGCTAGCAGATGCAGTTCCAGACAAACTCCAAATATATGAGTTGAATGGAAGCCCCATTTCAAAGCACAAGGGATTTTTGTCCTTCAGATTCAAGGAGTTCAATTGCACTGTGGACTATTACAGGGCACCTTTTTTGGTTTTTCAAGGTTGCCCTCCGAAAGGATCTCCTCCTGAATTTAGAATTACACTGAAATTGGATTTGGTTGACTGGAAATATTGGTATTGGAAGGATGCAAATATTTTAGTCTTCAACACAGGTCATTGGTGGAACTTTGAGAAGACCTTGAGAGGGTAAGCTTTTACTTTGCAGTTTGACAGCAATGCAATGGCTGAATCTGGATTCTTTGTTATACTCTTGAAGACCTTAGTCATGGAACAACATTTATTATGGTCGTAGGTTCAGATCCACAAATAAGTGAAATCACCTAATGGTGATCACTTGTCTGACACGAAGCACCATAAAAAAAATTTGGGGCCATTTCTTCATATTTTTCCAAAAAACTAGATCGGAAAGTAAGAAAGCCTAATCTCAAACATCACAATTCATTCCATGCTTTTTACTTTTTATTAAATTTGAAAATTTTCTTTACTTGTCATAATTCGCACCTCAACCTTTCCATTTGGACTCACGAAAATAATTTCTCAAGGGCTGCTATTTTCAGGAAGGAGAAACAGTGAACATGGGTGTGGATGTTTTGACTGCATTTGAGAGATCTATGAAGACTGTGATGGAATGGATTCTCCAAGAAGTAAATACAGAAAATACACATGTATTCTTTCATAGAAATGCTCCTGTACATTTCAGGTTTGTGTCCTGTCTTTCTCCATCTTTTGATTGGATTAATCTCTACAAACTCGAATATTTAGCTTTTATGGTTGAATATCATAAGAAAAGAATGTTAAAAAAAATCATCCTAATAAACCCTCCAAGCAAAATTAACGAGAGGACCAGCATAGGCATGCTATAGCTCTTCATAAAGATTCTCATCTGTACCTGTATCGAATCCTTCCATGATCAACAACAAATAAACAAAAACGGTTTGTTTTATATATATAATTTGTTTAGGTTTTATTTAAACTTTAATAATGTAAATAGGTTTGGCACATTCCAACAATTATTTTCTTCCCAACATTCAGATTCCTTGCAGATATTCTGCAGTGATTCTACATCAAAGTTGTCTAAGGTTTCTAGGCATAGGTAGAAAAAATACCCACAACATTTAGGTCATCACGATACAAAAAATTCTCACAGACAATCCTACTAAAAATCTGAAAATCAACACTGTTGGACTGGCACACAAAGTTGGCCCTCAAAATAGCGCATTCTTAAAGCTTCTTAAAAATCCAAATCCTTCACCAACATGAAATCCCATCACCCAATTTCGATGCAAAGCAATAGGAACCTGAAAACAAACTTAGGGAAAACAACCCTATATTGCAAATATCAAGAAGGAGAAAAAAATAACAACAGCCTGGATATCAAACGAACCTAAAGTGTCTTGACAACAACAGTGAGGCCGGTGCCAGGCTTGACATTAGCAGTACCATTCTCTTCTATCCATCATTTGAAAACATAGTCGAACCCACCTCCACCCTCCACCGAGAACAATCTATGGCCTAAAGTTCCTGGTGGCAAATTTCAGCTCATTGAATGTGAATTTCAACAACTGGGATGATATTCCTAATTGCTCCTCTAGCCTGGGAGTAGTTGGAATGCTCTTTCTACTGGCAGTGCTAATCGAAGGACTTGTCTGGGAAGTTGGCAATGGTTTTCCACTATCATTGGTATTTTTGGTTTCAGTTGTGCATCAATGTGTCGTACAAATAAAACCTATCTATCAATTAGCTTCTAAGGAATTCAAAAACCAGAAATTCAATTGCAATTACAATTTTAAGAACATTAAACCCCTTTAAATGACATAATAATCTTTAAATGACATAATAATCTATTGGAATTCACGAACCAAATTATAACTTAATACGAGCTATTGGAATTCACTACTTTTATGGAAAAAAATCCTATTGGAATTCACTGCTTTTAAGAAGAAGAAAAAACGTGTATTGTAGTCTAAACTATCTGTGACAAAACTATCTGCGACTTTATATTTTAAAGCATGGCTTCCAATCAAGTAAACCTCCCATGCGCTTTTAAACTTTCTCAATTAATAGGCATATATTGGAAAAAAAAGAGTATTGTAGTCTAAACTATATGTGACAATGGCGTCACCATCCTTCACATTAGTGATGCAAAAATCAAGGATGTTCCTTTTGCAACAACCTAGAAGATGAAGATGACGTTAAGAAATTTTAATTTCTAGGAAACTTCAGTGCGTGATTTTCAGAGTTACTGTGGAATTAGCAATTCTCTGCATGAAGCTACTTTGGGGGAAATGACCCTGGATCATGCCTGGTTTCTATATTTCAACAAATTAGGAGCCCTTTCCTGTACAATGTCAATTATTTATCCTTTGGGTGGTACCTTTCCCAGGAAAACAATTTAGTTTGTAATTGCTCAAACAAGTTTATTAAACCCTCTTCATCCCAGCCAAACCCCACCTCAAGTTTTGTCGAGATTCTTCACTGCTCATAACAAGAAAATTATAAACTCATTACCAAGGATGGGAGAGTCGTTAAGGTTGATAACTAGTTAAAAGCGTACTCCCAACCAAAAAAAAGTAAAAAAGTGTTATATTTTGTTTAACATACACATTCAGACTTCAAAGGTGGTTTCCAAATGAATTGGCATGAAAATGAGTTTTAACTGAGTTAAAATATATTATTTTCCTCAAAATTGCAGTAAACAAGAACCCAGTTTCCCATTATTCTTCTCTATTTCGTGCATCCACTTACAATTTCTCTATATGATGCAAGGCCAAACTGGACGCCTATCAAAGCTGCCTGCAGAAATCGGGCGACTTCTTCCATCGTGCCAGCAAACAAAGTGGCTGACTTCTTCACTCACTTCTCTTCCTTCCCTCTTCTTAGTATGCAGGTAAAGAGCAAGCAAGCAACTGGTATTCCTCGTCTTCTAAGTCTTTAGGTGAAAAGAAAGCAACCAAACAGCGAAGCCAATAGAACAGACAAAGAAAATGAAGATTGTGTGTGACAAACAGGATACCTAGTTATAATAAGTACTTCATCGTCATGCCACTCCCTCGTATACATACTCAAGCATAGAATGGCCCACCATTGCTTTTCAATGGCCGCATGGCAGTTGATATGCAAGTGATTTGAAGTGTGTTGTGGGCGACGTTGCAATCGAATCGACAGAGTCTCGGCACAGTGGTTTTGGTCGTTTGTAGACCGTAGCTGTAGCTGTGCTTTATATAAAATATTGTGATGAAATTATAAAGGATAAAGGCGCTAATGAATGAATGAAATCTCAAAGTTCAAAGGGCTTTGTATTTTCTATACCGATGTCAAACTGTGCAGTTTCCAATAAAGAGAATATATAATAACATGGAGGATTCAAGAAACGGTCCAAATTTATAATAATAGAATTCATAATGTAAATTGGATGCTCATCAGGTGATCAGTATAGGAAAATCAAAGAACCCATAAATATTTTTGGCATGGTTCTTTAAGGCTTACCGATGACCTCCATCTTTCGTCGAGATTCGGAGCGCAGATATTCGTACTCTGAAACTTCATTGATACATATTTAATGATGAAGAAATTACAAATCCATAATTCGAACAATAAATTGAAAATTGCAGACCGATTTTCTTTGTGTATTTGTAGGGATTTGGATTAGTTGGAGACAATGGCGGAAGGGTATTAAATAGAATTGCAATGGTAAGCTTCCCTGATTGCGAGATCATTGGAGACTTTAAATCTCGAGAAAGAACGTGGCATGACTTGAACACAAAGAATTCACTCATTCTACCGATTCCCTTGAGTGATATCTGGCACCGAACACAACGTGCTTCACCTCCATAAAGAAGTTTAATGGATGCCAAGTTCTACTTCCGTCTATATATATATATATATATATATATATATATATATATATCATTGAATTTGTGCTACTATTTGTGTCCAATATTTATCACGGGCCTCCAACTCTTCCTTTAATCCCCTCGTGCTTCTGCCCGGGATTTACTGTAAATTGCGAGGAACGGTTGCAGTAGTAGGAATTTAAGAGAAACATTGATGGATCCATATCCTTAAATTTTATTAAATGGTCTCTGCATCATTACATTCATGGAATGGCTGGGCTAAGCCAATGGGAGCTACCACACCTACTAAGAATTCTATCTCCACCTCTACCAAATTAAATGAATTAATCAATCAATCACCACTTCCAACTAATTCCAATCAATGAATCAACCACCATCGCATCCCATACAAAATTTATTGAGACTCGGCTCCTATCGTTCTGTTGCAGCTGCAACTTTTTCCCAAATTTCTAAAAATTTTGGACCCTCTTTTTGATTTTGTCTAGCAGGTTTGTTGATTTCATTTGTTTAATTTCTTTAAATATGTCTTGGAAGTCCAGTTTTCTCTGCTTAAGAAATTGATCGTTTGAAGTCGGAAGCTCAATCAACTATTTTTTTCCGCCGTTTCAGGAGTTGAATGATCTAATACTATTGTCTTCCTCGCCGACACCACAAAAACTGTGGAGTTTATGTTTTATTTGAAAACTTAAATTTTGATTGTTTGATGATTTTTTCTTATCGCTATCAGAAGTTTGTTGATGTTTGAGTTGGGGCATTAGTTATCTATGTCACCGACGTTTCGGAAGGGAAACGATGAACGTCCCGACGGCAAGTTCTTATTCTCGTCGATTCCATGGTCTTATTGTTCAAACCTTTTTTCGATGACTTTGTTTTTCTTTTCACTATCGGAATGTTTTTTGTTAAGCGATCTGAGGTTTAGTCTTCTACGAAGCCGCCGTTGTGGAAGGCTTATCATTTGTATCACCGACACTACGGAGTAGATTTTGTCTTGAAGTTCCGATGTCCCGATCTCCAGCGTATGAACATCGCAATGATAGTGCTCGGCATAGCCGACACTGCAGCGACGCTTAGGATTATTTCGCCAACATTGCGGTAAGGTTTAGGTTTTTCTCGTAGAATCGTCGCGTGTAAATTTTTTGATCTCGACGATTTTCTGTTGTCACAGAACCCGTAGTCCTTTTGCTACCCGCCGTTGCTACTGCTTAGTGAACTAACCGCCTGACATATAGTGCTTCTGCCCACCAATGAGAGCTTTTTCTCCGATAGTACTTAGAACCTCCGATCACCGAAGTTTTTATTTGATCGCGGAACCCGTAGTCTATATGCTACCTGTCGTTGCAGCTGTCTTATCATCTATCCTTCTAATGTTTAGAGGTTCCGCTTGCCAATAGATTTGGAGTTCGTCGACACATAAACCTTAGAGCTTCCAATCGTCGATGTTTTATTTGATCGTAGAAGCCGTAGTCAGTCTATCTCCCGCCGTTGCAGCTGCGTAGTGAACTATCCGCTTGATGCTTAGTGCTTCCACCCGTCGATATGGGTTTTTCCCGTTGTCTCTTTTATCGAAGGTTTATATATTGAGGTGGGGTATTATTTTATTCTTATCCTTGTGGAAAAAACCACGTCTGCTGCGTCCTTGTCGAATCAAGTTGTACCACCATACCCAGCTTTCCGATTTCCATTCGATTGGCTTGCTATCGTGGAGGTTCTTGGGTCGTCTCTTCGACTACACAGCTTTTCTGCTAGGTAGGCCAACCACGGTCTTTTATTATTTGATTTTATTGGTCGTTTGGGAACTAGGGTCTTCCCCTGGTTACTTTTTCTCGCAGTTGTGTAGATCAGCCATTTAGAATGTATTTATCCTCATGGCGTGAGGCATATTAGTTAGTTGGGCAGTTTTGGCGGTGGGGGTTTCTTGAGCCTGTGTTTTGAGCCATTATGGATGCTCTATCCCGTTCTGAAGGATTAGGTAGGTTGTGCAGACAAGCATTACACTGTCTGCACTGACTATTTTGGGGTTGCTTATGGCCGTCCGGGGGGGAGTTTTCCAGTTTTCATATGTTTTTACCCTATTTTTGGGGACACCAGAGGGTTTTTTTTAGTTTCGGTCAAGTTGGGGATTCCCGCGATGAGACCACTGTATAGGGTCTCACATTCGAATATCAGCCGTACTGATAGGGTGGTTCATGTTTAGCAAAGAATTAGAATGCAGTATGGTTTAAATGATGTGGTTTCTATCAGGGTTGCATTTTAGTGCAGACAATAGACTAAGAAGATTTATTTTTTCCTTGTCATTTTCTTTTATGCATTAATACTCTATATAATTTATCTGTGAGAATGCATATGGAAGAGGTGAATAGGTTGTTACAGTTTTTATTTATTATTGAAATACTAACTAAAATCTCAAATGGTCTAAGAACATGTGGTGTTTATGACAGGGTAACTATTTCAAAGGAGATATGTCTAAAAGACAAAAGAAGAAGGCTCTTGTTGCAGAGGGAGAACCAGAGCTGGAAATCATCACCAAGGTGGAATACATATATGAAGATACCAAGGCTACCACTGGAGTCGAACCAGACGATAAATGGGGTGAGATATACAGGATGATTGCAAATCAGAATGTGCTTGATGCAGGATTCAAAGGGCTAACTATATATGCAAACATCGAGAAATCGGCTCTTATGAAAGTAGCCACGGGACCTGAGTTGTTCCCATGCTCAGAGGTGATCAGTTGGATTCTGCCTAGGGCAGATGTAACTACAATGATCCTAGAAAATACTGCCAAACAGGGATATGCTGCATACAGTCCTGCTTATGTCTCAATGGCATATCACCTGCCTCCTGCTCAAATTTACTTAACTGAAAGCTGGTTGAAAGAGACAAATTTGGACCTGGTTGAAACAGTTAAGTGAATGATGATACCAGGAAAGAACTTTCCAACCAGGCCATCAAGAGAATATGATACATCCACTCTCCGGACCCCTTATAGATTTATAGCACTGATGCTTAATAGAATTTTTGGGAGAGCTCATGGAAAAAGCTTCAAATTGGGATGGATACCAATTATTTTTTATGTGGCCACTCAAGGAACCATATTCAATTGGGCAAACATAGTGTCCAATAGCCTCTCGGCATGCATATCTTCAATAGCTCAGAGGAAGAAAATCCACCAACTACAAGTGTGCATTGAGGAAGAAAGGTGTAAGATTGTGCAAATAGATAGTAGATTAGAAGAAATCTTGGATACCACTTCGTATTTTGTAGATAGATCTCAAGATATTTTGGAGGTCCTGACAGGAAGGATAGTGTGGATAGAAACAAATGAGGAAACCCCTGTGGAGCTACCAGCTAAAGATCGACATAGTTTAAAGCAGTATTATGACTTATTGGAGTTTGCAATAAATACTGCGGAAGAATTCAAGAAGATTGTAAAGAAAACAAAAGGATTATGTGTTGAATACTACAGAAGAATGCTGGTCACATACAATAGATGCCAGGTTTCTGCAGATAAAAGACTAGATGTGATACCAGAACATGAGCTGTTCATGGAACAACTACATAACAGGTATCAGGAAGACGAGCAGGAGATCCAACAAGTCAAGGATTTGGATGAACAAATTCTGAAGAATGTAGTAGCTCATGCAGCAGTAAGCATCCACTTACTTGAAGATCAGTTTCGCTTGAGTCTGGCGAGAATAGAAGTAGTTAAGAATCAGGATGCTAAGTATGAGATAAATATCTGTTTCCTTGAACCCTCCGATTTTGAAAGCATAGCAGCAGAGGCCCAGGCGTGGTAAAATTTCATTAATGACCAAGCAGGCCCCTCTTCATAATGTGTTCTCTTAATTTTTGTTTTAAATGTAATATATTGTGTAAATTATGAGCACTCACTACAAGACAAAATTTTGGGATTGAAACGTTGGGGGAAGCCCAAAAGTCATTTGGGGGTAGCCCAAAGGTTTTGCATTTTTGTATAAATATGGGAGAGTTAGATGTAGAAAGCACTTCTTTCCCAAGCAATTTTTGAGAGTGTATTGTAAGAAGAACTATTTCCTTTTGCAATAAAGAATTACAAGTTTCCGCTGGAGAAAGTTGGGTGGAATGTTTCAAATTCTTTGCTATGGATCAGTTGAATGTGAACTATTTCATTTTCAGCTTATGTCCATTAACTGTGAGATCATTCTAACTCATTGCATTACTGTTATGTTATGAATGTCTTATAGTTTATTCTGTGAAATTTCCATTTGTGATTAATGAAGGTTATCATAAACAATAAGCTATATTTTTGTGCATATTTTTATTAATGTTCATGTGTTCCGAAATAAGTATCAGCTATCTGTAATTGTTCATAATACATGTGTAGAAATACATTACTTATTGTCAACTGTTAATTTTGCTCCCTGGGGATAGGTTAGTTAGTTGTAGTTATTTTTTTGTTTGTTTGTGATTTAGGTGCGAGAGAGTTAAAATGAGAGGTAAGAACCTGCGCATCACGTTGTGACACTCCTCGTTATCTCTATCAATCTGCATTTTAGATAGGCACTTGCACATCATAACTTAAACACAAAAAACTAAAAATATACACGGTGGACCGGGTCGTAACCGGTAAAACCTTTTAATTTGTTACTTGACCTACGATAGCCGAACCGTAAACCGGATAGATTCCCCATACCAAACAGTAGTAGGCTAGTTGGGAACGTTTATTGGGGAGAATCCCTAACTGTTGTTACCTACGATTTTCCAGGCCTCAACACGTTCTAATTTATATTGATTGATTGCATAGCCTGACCAACTGAATTTATGCTCCACCGACTCAATTGGATTGTCAATACTCTCTCCACATCGATCCATCGAGATGATTATATTAAAATTTGCATCCATCACTTCATGATATGGTCCAAAATTATCTCTCATGATTACCAACAGCAACAATGCCCGACAAAAGTGCATCTTATAGGTATGCCTCATTCTCACTAGGTCCCTTCTTATCAATTATTTATTTTGAGGGAGAAACTTCGTTGGCTCATTTAATTCTTTTTTGTCAAAGAAATTATTGGGATTCTTCCCTCAACTATTTTGTATTAATCAGACCAACTTCCATTT
Source organism: Pseudotsuga menziesii (assembly GCA_001517045.1). Classification (NCBI taxonomy): domain Eukaryota; kingdom Viridiplantae; phylum Streptophyta; class Pinopsida; order Pinales; family Pinaceae; genus Pseudotsuga; species Pseudotsuga menziesii. The sequence continues at coordinate 183,899 of LPNX010075351.1, read as the reverse complement.
CTAGAAGCAAATGCTGGTGTGAATACCATTAACTCAAACTAAATATTTTCCAATGCCACTGCTTACGCCATCACACCCCCCAGGTCTTGGGGTATAAAGTCCCAGGCCTACATCACTTCCAGAAAACGAATAGGAGAAAAGTTAAATGAATATTTAAATAATTCAAAAATTAAAAATTAATCCAAACTATAGTAAAAACATTTGTAAATAAAAAAATAAAAAAATCTACATGTTGAATTAATCTACCTAACTGAATCATATATATATCCCCTATTGAGGACATAACAAATCCTTGCCTTTAGAGTTTGAGCAATTTTTTTTTTTAGAGTTTGAGTATTTATGTAGTTGATTCAAATGCATACTGGGACAGAGAAATCATTTGTTAAAAAAGGAGTCATGAAAGTCTATAATTTCAATCATCAAGCTAAAATAGGCCATCATAGTTTTGAAAGTAGAATTTTGATTATCATCGAGCAAAAATAGCCCATCATAGTTTTGAAAGTATAATAAATTTATATTGTATTGGAGCTCTGGTAGTTTAATTATTTGTCCTTTTAGCTACTCTAAATAGAATAGAAAAGCAAGATCAACATAATATTACAAATACATAGTCCTCAAATGCAAGTGATGAAAGGGGGTAGTCATAACAAATGGAGATTTGAACAAAGCACGTGTTCTGGACATACAATGGCTATTAATGTGTAAAATCTCTGGTAAAAGCACTATAAGTAATTTATTTAATTTCCTAAGTTGTAAATTTCTTTGGTGGACTTAGGAGACCGAGGACTTGAATCAACTAAACGAAAGGGGCATGAATCCGCTAGGGAGAGTTTAGTGGCTGGAAAGCCGTGAAGTGATGGAAGGTGTCATCTTGGTGCCTTCGTGCACTGGAAGAAAAGTGAACTGCTAATGTTCACTTGATTGACTTAAATCTCTTAAGTGATGTCTTAATTTATGGTTAGTAAGTCAAGTAGCTATTTGCTTACAAGTGAATAGAAAACCATTAGATTTATGCTTCATTTTATCTTAGCCTAAAGATAACTATTATTAATACGATCCTAAGCAAGGAACCAAATGTTTTAGCACCTAACTAGTACTAAGAATGATTGTCTTTGCTTATATATATATAAGAAAAACTTCTAAGAATAACTTTTTTTTACACTAAACATATCTTTTTAAAACAAAGTATACATGATTAACCAACTTATGAAGAGGAAGAAGAAAATTGGATATTAAAACTATGTGATTAAGAAAGAGAATATGAGTTTGGTGTTGAGCGTGTTGGATCTGAAGCACCTAAACTGTTTAGTCTCTGAATATTTTGATAAAGTAGTACAGAGCTGCTAGTGAGCACCTAGAGGAGGTGTTAGGCTCTTATTAGAACTAGAAGAGAGAACCCAGGTGTTAGGCTATGTAATGATATGTTTTGTGATGTTGAGATTTCAGGATTAGAGATTTGTGGGATTCCAGGCCTTGACAGCTTCTAGGCTCTTTGTAGGAGATACGCCTGAGAGCTATAAAAAGTTGATGAAGGGTATCATCTTGGTATCAGATGAATAAAACATATACAGGTTGAGGAGGCCTGCACGTGAACTAATGGTTCCGTAAGGAGATGACCCGTATGTATATATGCATGCCAAAACTGTTGATGTATTTGTAAATTCGAAATGTATTCACTTGTAAATATTATGTATTGTATTTCATTGTATCCCGATGTTCCTATCGGGAGAATCATTAATGTAATCAAGTCATGTAAATTCATAGAGGTTAACCCTCCTTTGTTGATCAGGGGGGAAAGTCCCCACAGTTGAGGGGCACTGGGGTTATTAGACTCTCCTGGTGAAGTTGGCCCTAGTAAGTAATTGTCAAGAAGGAAACTAGTATAAATAGAGAGTGAGCCTCTCTATTTGTAACACACACTCACTCAACTATAGTGAATGAGTGAGAGAAGTGGAGCTTGCACAAGTGAGAAAGAGAACAACTATCGTAGATCATCTTTCTGTCTTTGGGTTTTACTTTTTCCATTGGTGCTCATTCTATCTCTGAGGAAGTTGCAGCGTTTTCTGCTTTATGGTTTCCCCAAGGAAAACTCTTTGTGTCTCTTGTCTCTAGTGATTATTGTTGTGCATTTTATTCTCTCAGATAAGATCCTAAGATCATATTGACTAAATGATAAAAATCTAACATGGTATCAGAGCTAACCTGAGAAGAAGATACTATGTAGCTGCAGAAGCTAGGGCTTCTTACTTTTTGGGTCTCTCTCCACAATCCATCAGCAAAAGGAGGCTAGGATAACTCTCCATTGAAGGGTGCATCTTTCTGTCAAAGCAGAATCTGATTCTGAGCATATTCAATTTTTGACCTACCACTTAGCGGGAAATTATGGATTTTCACAGAAGTGGAATTTTTTAGTGATCCCAACATAGGATTTCTCTCCTCCTCAAAATCAAAGTTTAGAGACCAAGATTGAAGTTTTTGGTTGGGTAGAACTCTGGGAAAGTAACCCTAATTTTCCCCTAAACCAAAAAACCAGCACTGCAGAAGATCAGCTCCAGATCCAGTTCCAGCTTCTCAAATTGGTAATATCTAAATCTTTTGTATTTCCATTTGAGGTTCTCAGTTAAGATGTCTCATCACACCAAGCTTGATGAAAAGCTTGAAGGAGATGATAAATTCCGAGCATGGAAGTATAGAATCTCACTAGTTCTTGAAGAAAATGAATTGGACTCCTACATAATTGGAGAGGTTCCAGTCCTAGACAGAGATGAGGCTAAGGCCTTACACAAGAAGAACTTGGTCACGCCAAGAGGATTATTTCTGATTCAATCAAGGATCACCTTATACTACAGGTGTCCTCCCTAAAGACATCTAAAGAGATGTTTGATTCCTTGATCAAGGTATTTGAAGGGAAGAACATAAATCAGAAGATGACTTTGAGAAATCAATTGAAGAATGTGAAGATCCATAATTGAGAGACCATACAGTCATACTTTACAAGGGTCTCCCAGATCAAAGAACAACTTGAAGCAGTGGATGAAGAAGTAGAGAATATGCAAATTGTGATGACCACCCTTAATGGTCTCCCTAGGTCATGGGACTCCTTCATTCAATGGATTTGTGCTAGATGAAAGCTAATCACCTTCAATAGGCTGTGGGAGGAATTCTCACAAGAAGAAGCTTGAATAGTAGCTCGATAAGAAAAGACGGGAAATGAATATCAAGCTCTCAAAGTACACACCAAGAAAAACAAAAGGGACTATCATCATCCCAAAGGTAAGCATTCACACCAGAATAACCCTAGAAGAGATCTATCTAGTATTAGATGCTATACATGTGATGAGAAAAGGACACATCTCCAGAAACTGTCCCAGAAACAAAGGTGGCTCACAAAAGAAGAACAACAACAAAAGCAGACATCATTCCCACACTGCAGAAGATGTTGAACCTCCCAGAAAGAGAATCAAAGAAGAAAGTGAAGACTCTTCAAGTGATGAATAATATCTTTTGATTTCTTCCCTCACGAGAACTGTCACACATGGAAGCAATGATTGGCTCACAGATAGTGGCGATTCCATATGACGGGATTCAAAGAATCTTTTTTGAAACTATTCGAACATGAGTCACCCCAAAAAGTGAAACTTGTGGATGACTACCAGTATCCCATAAAAGGTATTGGTGAATCCTCCTATAAGCTAGACTCTGGAAAGTCTATGAAGATGAAGGATGTCTTGTTTGTACCAGGACTAAAGAATAATCTCCTCTCCATATCTGCATTGGATGCAAAAGGAATGAGGGTTTCATTTGTAGATGGCCAAGTCCTTATGTGGCCAAAAGGAAATACTATAGATGATGCAGTAGTGATTGAAGAGCAAGAAGGAGGATTATACAAATTAAAGGGCCATCCAGAAAAATATTGTGTCCATGACTCCTTAGAACCAAGTGAACTTTGGCACAGAAGGCTTTCACATGTGCACTACAGGGAACTACCACTTGAAAGCAAAGTTGTTGAAGGTATTCCAAAAATACAGGAAAAACATGAAGGTATTTGAAAAGGATGTGCGAAAGAAAAGAACACATGAAAGAAGACATTTCCAAGCAGTGAGAGCAAGTAAAAAGGAATCTTGGAAATCATCCACTCTGATGTATGCGGTCCGATGTCATCCAGTTCATTAAGTGGGTATGTATATTATGTTTCTTTCATTGATGATTTCTCTAGGAAGACATGGATATATTTCTTGAAAAGCAAGGATGAAGTATTCAGTAAATTCAAGGAATTCAAAGCCTTGATTGAAAACCAAACAGAGAAGAAAATCAAGACCTTTCGATCAGACAATGGTGGAGAATTCAAGGAATTATGCAGGGATTCAAGGATTAAGAGGGAGTTTACCATCCCATATAATCCACAACAGAATGGGTTTGCAGAAAGGAATAATAGAACGATTATGGAAGCAACAAGGACAATGCTTCATGATCAATATCTTCCCATGCATCTATGGGAAGAAGCTGCGAGGACAACTGTGTATGTACAGAACCGTACTCCACATAGAGTACTTGAAAACAAGACACCTAAAGAAGTCTTCTCCGACAAGAAACCAGAAGTCAGCCATCTCAAAATATTTGGCTGTCCAGTGTACATACACATTCAAAAAGAAAAGAGGACAAAGTTAGATCCTTCAGGAAAGAAGGGTATATTTGTGGGATATAGTGAAAGCTCAAAGACTTACAGAATATACTTCCTAGGATTCAAGAATATCGGCATCAATAGGGATGTGCAATTTGACAAAGACTCAACTTACAACAAATCCAGAAAAATACCTAATGTAGAACTTGAAGAAACAAAAGTACCTAGGATCCAAGATACAACTATGAATGAAGTAACTCTAGAAGAAGATCGAGAAATGGAAGAACCCCAGGAACCTGTAGATCCACCCCAAGAGAAGAATCCTTACAAAAGGAAACCTGCATGGGTACGAGATGCTATCCAAGGTGCAAAAAGATATGGGGCTCTAGAAAAAATGCACAAAGAAAGGAAGAGAACTAGGTCCTACTCCAGTTATGTAGCCCTATTATGTGACATAATTTATAAAGAACCTTCCAACTATGAAGAAGCGATAGAAAAGAAATAATTAAAGGATGATATGATTGAGGAGTACCAGTCAATCATGAAGAATGATGTCTGGGATGTTGTCCCAAGACCAGAGGGGAAGTCTGTTGTGACTTCCAAGTGGATCTACAAGATCAAGCATGTTGCAGATGGAAGCATAGAGAAATATAAAGCAATATTTGTGGCACGTGGCTTCTCCCAGAAGCAAGGGATATATTATGAAGAAAATTTTGCACCTGTATCCAGATACACTTCCATCAGATCAGTACTTTCCCTGGCTGCAGTGATGAAATGGAAGATACACCAAATGGATGTCAATACTGCGTTCTTGAATGGTGTAGTGGAAGAGGAAGTGTATGTGGAACAGCCACTAGGTTATGAGACACATGACAGGGAGACTCATGTGTGCAAATTGAAGAAGGCCCTATACAGCTTGAAACAGGCACCCAAGACATGGTATGGAAGAATTGATAGCTTCCTAATTGGCTTAGGCTTTACCAAGAGAAAAGCGGATTCCAACCTTTAATATAAGGTTGAGGAAGGGAACCTTGTGATACTCATACTGTGTGTAGATGATATTTTTGTAACATGTGAGAATGCGTTGATTGATGACACAAAGAGGAATCTTGGTTCCTGAGTTCGAGATGAAAGAATTGGGTATGGTGCACTACTTTCTAGGCATGGAGGTGTCACATAATGCATATGGAATCTCCCTGGGAAAAGGGAAGTATGTAGTAGAGATCCTGAAGAGGTTTGGGATGATGGACTGCAAGGCCATGACCACACCTATGACATCGAACCTGAATCTATTGAGTGATGCTTAATCAGAGTCAGTTGATGCTACGATGTATCGTTAGATGATTGGGTCCTTGATGTACCTGAGGAATACAAGACCATATATTTGCTTTGTTGTGAACACATTGAGCCAGTTCCTAACGGATCCGAGACATGTTCACATGATTGCTACACAGCATATTCTGAGGTACCTGAAAGGTATAGTTGACTATGGGCTCAAGTATGAGGTGAATCAGAATATTAACTTGCAAGTTTATGTAGATTCGGATTGGGTAGGCAGTACCATTGATAGGAAGAGAACTTTGGGGTGCTGCTTCAGTATGGGATCAGGTGTTATCTCTTGGTTTAGCAGGAAGCAGTCCTACGTGGAACTGAGTACAGTTGAAGTAGAGTATGTCATAGCTTTTCCAGCTAGCTATGAGGAAGTGTGGCTGAGGAAGTGACTATTTGGTTTGTTTGATCTCCAGTTGGATGCTACTTGTATATATTACGAAAACCAGAGTTGTGTGAAGTTGTTGGAGAACCCAGTGTTCCATGACAATTCAAAGCATATCGAGATCAAATGTCACTATATCAGGGATGTGGTGTAGAGAGGAGCAGTGAAGCTCCAGTATCTTGTGACAGATGAACATATAGCTGATGTGTTGACCAAGCCATTATCTAGAGTGAAGTTTGAGTACTTCAAGGATAAGATTGGTGTTCTCTAGATCGAGGTTCCTTCCAAGGGGAAGTGATGAGTCTGTGTGCCTTTATGATATGGTGGTATAATTGGTTCCTCCCATGGTCAGATGTAAGTGTTGTGCCTTTCTGACATGGTGGTAGGATTGGTTCCTCCCATGGTCAGATGTAAGTGTTGGGCCTTTCTTCGGATGGTAGATGGTGTTTCCTACCATGTCGATGGATGTAAGCGTTGGGCCTTTTCGACATGGTGGCAGGCTGGGCCTCCCATGGTTAGATATAAGTGCTGAGACCTACATCTAGCATGTAAAAGGTTTGGCTCTGTAGAATTACATCCAACATGAAAAAGGGCTGGCTCTGTAGAGGAAGGCCTTGCAGAGGGAAAGGCCTACATCCAACATGAAAAAGGGATGGCTTCGGAGAACTGCATCCAGCATGAAAAAGGGTTGGCTCTGTAGTGGAAATCCTTGCAAGAGGTAAGGTGCTGCATCTAGTATGAAAAAGGACTGCCTCTATAGGGGAAATCCTTGCAAGAGGCAAGGTGTAGCATCCAGTATGAAAAAGTATTGGCTCTGTAGGGGAAATCCTTGCAAGAGGCAAAGTGCCGCATCCAATATGAAAAAGGACTGGCTTTGTAGGGGAATTCCTTGGAAAGGCAAGGAAATACATCCAGCATGAAAAAGGGTTGGATATATTGATGAAGACCTACCTGGAGGTTAGGCCTACAACCAGCATGAAAAAGGGTTGGCTCTATAGAACTTCCAATGACGAGTAGAATTGAGAGATAGCACCATTTGCTCGAGATAGCAGGAGTAGTGATGATGATGATGATCCAGTCTGAAAATGATCTCCTGATGATGATGATCCTGTGATGAAGACTTTTGTTGATGAACTATGTCAAGAGAATACCTTCCTAGTTAAGAGGGATTGTTGATGTATTTGTAATTTCGGAATGTATTCACTTGTATATATTATGTATTGTATTTCATTGTACCCCTATGTTCCTATCGGGAGAACCATTAATGTAATCAAGTCATGTAAAGTCATAGAGATTAACCCTCCTTTGTTTATTGGGGGGAAAATTCCCCACAGTTGAGGGGCACTAGGGTTATTAGACTCTCCTAATGAAGTCGGCCCTAGCAAGTAATTGTCAAGTCAGAAACTAGTATAAATACAGAGTGAGCCTCTCTATTTGTAACACACACTCACTCAACTGTAGTGCATGAGTGAGAGAAGAGGAGCTCGCACAAGTGAGAGAGAGAATAGCTGTCGGAGATCATCTTTCTGTCTTTTGGTTTTACTTTTGCCATTGGTGCTCATTCTATCTCTGAGGAAGTTGTGGGGTTTTCTCCTTTATGGTTTCCCCGAGGAAAACTATTTGTGTCTCTTGTCTCTTGTGATTATTGTTGTGCATGTTATTCTCTCAGATAAGATCCTAAGATCATATTGACTAAATGATAAAAAACTAACAAAAACTTCTACAAGAAGATTTCAACCAAGAAGTGCTTGGAACAATAATATCATACATCGGGTATGTATGTAAATTTTGGTATTTTATGCACCGTATGAATCATTGGTTGAAAATTGAAATTTGAAGTGAACCTTTGTATGATAATTGTGATAAAAGGATTATTTATATGGATTGGTAATGATTTTAATTAATAAATATTTTAAAATATGTGTGAAATTTATGATTATGCACATGTTATGTTAAGGTGGATATGATTACTTATGTTTGAACCCAATGTAATGATAAAGGTACTTGAGAGGAAGTACCGCCATACCAAGGGTATGGATGTAAGAGTGGAATACTACTTTACATTATAAATTTTATATGATTTCTATGATTGGAAATTGTCGTGTAGTTGCAGGGATACTATGTTATTTCCATGAGGTAAAACATTCAAAGCAAAGATAAATCCTACAGGATTGTTATAAAAAGATAGAAAATTGAAAGTGCATGAATAATTTTTACATAAATTATGGTTTTTATATATTTCATGTGTCACTAACAGGTGATGCAGGTGCATATTGAGAGCGAGACTAAGCTCTAAAGGGTTGTTATGAAAGCAACAACCATATGTTCGAAAAAGAAAATATGATTTTCTTGATTTGCAGTTTTATATTTATGCATATGTTTTATATAAATGTTGGAAAGAACTTGTTTTGTTTGTGAAAATAATAGGTTGAGAAAAACAAGAACTTGAAGATACCAAAAGGAATGCCAAGAAAAGAAAAGACACATGAAGCTGAATATTAAAAGGAAAATGTATGTTGAATACCAAAGCTTGAAAGATGTTAACACCGAGGATGGTGTACATTTAAGGGGGGGAGTACTGTAATGTCCCCGATAAAAGTACTGTAAGTAATGTTATTTAATTTCCTAAGTTGTAAATTGCTTTGGTAGACATAGGAGACTGAGGACTTGAATTGACTAAACGAAAGGGGCATGAATCTGCAAGAGAGAGTTTAGTGGTTAGAAAGCCATGAAGTGATGGCAGGTGTCATATTGGTGCCTTCGGGCACTAGAAGAAAAGTGAACTGTTAATCTTCACTTGATTGATTTAAAGCTCTTAAGTGTTGTCTTAATTTACGGTTAGCCTTAAGTCAAGTAGCTATTTTCTTACAAGTGAATAGCAAACCATTATATTTATGCTTCCTTTTATCTTAGCCTAAAGATAACTATTATTAATACGAGCCTAAGAAAGGAACCAAATATTTTAGCACCTAAGTAGCACTAAGAATGATTGTATTTTCTTATATATATATATATATATATTCCTTGAAACAAAGGTA
>LPNX010075351.1:90862-174353 GCA_001517045.1 Pseudotsuga menziesii | reverse complement strand
TTGGGGGTATCTTTTTTGTCAGAGAGAGAGAGAGAGAGAGAGAGAGAGAGAGAGAGAGAGAGAGAGAGCAAGAGTTAATGAAATGAGGGTTTTCAGAATGGAGGCTAGTGTTTTTAGGTTGGAGGTTGGTTTTGGACTGGATTTTTGTTTGGGGGTATCTTTTTTGTCCTTTTCATTCTAGTTTTGGTCATGGAGTCAAACTGAGTCTCTCTCGGTCTAGTACCAATCAAGCTAAACAAGTGGGAAGTGTATTTTTTCTCAAAATCCAAAACTAGTTTCAATGTCGTTGGTTTGTTGTTTCCATTTTTTGTCCTTTTCCATGGATTCTCCGGTAGGGTCAAAGGGTAGTTCCGGTGTCGGTCAGGTGGGTTGGGGCTCAGTCACATCCTGTCTTATCAAACCTTATAGTAGGACGGGAAAAGGACAAGGAGGTTATTCTTGGATTATTTCATTCATGTGTCGGGAGATTTATTAAGGAGGGATGTGTCAGTGGTGGCGACAGAAGGTAATATTTGCTTGTTGAGAAACAAAAAGGCTCAGTTTCTCGCGTGCGAGTTGAAGGTTTACTAGTGGGAAATATTGTTGAAGCTGCTAAGGGAATGATGAAGGCTAGGAAGTTAATCTTTGAAAAGGTGCGGAGAGGTAAACCCTTATGTGTTTTGGGTAGAGACGTCATGATGAACTTGGTTCTGGCGTTGTCTCAAAGATTGTTGGTTGGAAAATTTGAGTTTGTTAAACTCTCGAGGAATTAAATCTTGGATTGGATTTGAGAAAAATGGAAACCCTTAATTAAGAACATTCCTAGGGTTTTGGAACTGGTTAACGAGTGGTTTGTATTTCATTTTTTATCCAAAGAAGATAGACTAGCAGTGGAGGAGCGGTACTAGGTTATTGGCAGAAGTTCTTCGGTTCTTTCCCGTTGGAGGGTGGAGTTTGATCCAAGGAAAAAAAATCTTGCTAAGAGACACATGTGGGTTATCTTACCGGGCTTTCCCCTTTTCTGTTGGAACATTAAAGGATTCAGAGGAGTGGCGAATTTGATTGGTAAATTTATTCACATCGAAGAGGAACACTTGGTGGGTTTTGAACATAAAGCTCCCCATGTTCTAGTTGAATTATAAATGGAAAATGGGTTGCCTAAGGAACTAGAAGTAATTTGGGAAGGAGGCTCGTTCTTGCAGAAGCTTGATTATTGGAGAGTTCCTTTTTGGTGCCATAGATGCAGGGAAATGGATCATTCGAAGGAGCAATGTGTTTCTTCTGTTCAAAGGGATGATGAGGTTTCTAGACCTAGAAATGAAGATTTGGATTTTGTTTATGGCCTTAACTTTCCCTTTCCGATGGAATATGATTTGACGTCTTCCTTCGTTGGTAAGTTTTCTAAATTCATTCCTACTTTACTAAAATTTCTATCACGCGATGAAATTTTGGGTTTTCTTTCGATCTCGGACCCCTCAAAGCTGTGTTCGAATGAAGTTGTTAATCCGGGGGTTATGGGTGGAAATAGGAGGGTTTCTGAAGAGTTGGATTTTTGTCAGGAGAATTGGAACAAGGTTCTATCCAATGAGCTTTTTCCTTCTTGTGTAGAACCTTTCTCTGAGGTCCCTTTGTTTAGTTAGGCTGACATTCCCCCTTTATCTCGGGTTAGTGGCGATAAGTTTGAGGTCCATATTTCTTCTTCACTTGTTGAAGTATTTGATTCTCCTGTTATGTTGATCCCCAAGGAACCTTTTCCAAAGGAAGGAATGAAACATTTTGAGGTTTTCTCTACTATTTTGTATGATCCCGATATAATGTTGATTTCACCCATTAGAAGTTCTAATGTTTCCATAAGAAAAAAAAGAAAAGGGGAAAATCTATTAAGGAGGTAGTGTTATTGGTCAACAAGAAGGCTGAAGTATCAGAGTTTCAAAACCCTAGGGTTGTCTCTCTTTTTGTTAAAGGGATTCCTAGAGATTTTTGTGTTTCATCAGCTGTTTCTGATCGGGCTCTTAGAGATTTAGTGACCTTGAAGGAGGTTTAGAAATGAATATAGTCTCCTTTAATGTAAGATGGCTAGGCAGTGGCCCAAAAAGATCTGTCTTGAAGGCTTTTATGGAAAAAGTGAAACTTGGGGTGATTCTATTACAAGAGACTATGATTGATGCAGGTTCAGCCTACGAGTATTTTTTGAAACTTAAACTTGATTGGAAATCGTCGTCTTGGGATTCAAATGGTTTATCAGGGGGAATGTTGGTATCTTGGAATCCTCGAGTGGTTGATTTTAGGGATTTTATTACGATGGCAGGTATAATGGTAGAAGGGAATCTTAACGGGTTTTCGAAATGCTTAGGATCTTAAATATCTATGCTCATAATAATCGTAAGGCCTTTTGGGAAAAAAATTTATCTAATATTTTGGATGATAGGTCTTTGATTGTGGCAGGTGATTTCAGTTTCATGTTGTCTCTGGATGAAGTATGGGACCTGGGGTGCTGTAAAAGTTGAAGTTCCTCTTTATGGCTTCTTTAAGTTAAATTTCAAGAATTTGAAGTTGGTGGATGTTGTTCCAAATTTCTTGACCCCTTCTTGGTCTAATGGTTGATGCGGGGGTTTTGGTCTTGCTAAATGGATAGATAGATTCTTCCTTGCTAAATATCTTTGCGAGGATTTTGGAAAATACAGAACGTGGTATTATTTTGTTGGCATCTCGACCCATAAGGAAGTTATTTTGCAAATCAATTTTGACAAAGAATTGGCTAAATACCCTTTTAAGTTTAACCCTGTTTAGTTAGAGGATCCTATTTTCTATGATTTTATCAAGAAACAGTGGAAAAAGTTGTCTACGGTCCCTTATTCGTATGTTATGTTTGCCCTAATTTCTAAGCTAAACAGGCTTCGAGGGGAAGTCCATATTTGGGAAAAGTTGAAAAAAGTAGAGAACCAAAAGGAGCTCAAAGAGATTGAAGTTGATATTCAAACTATTTCTTCAGTGATGGATGATCTTTATTTTTCCATTGATAGAAGAGAAAGAGTGACTGTTTTGGAATCCAAGCGTGAGAAAATTATTAAACTAAAGGAGGAAACTCTGCGTCAAAAGAGTAGAGTTGTCTGGTTAAAAGCTGGTGATAATAATTCCAATTTTTTTCATAGGTTTGCTAATCAAAGAAGATTATCTAATTTTGTTTGGGAAATCAGTAATGAGAAAGGAGATGTTTGTTATGATCAGAAGACTATCTGAGGTGAGGAAGTTGATTTTTTTTTAAATCTATTTTCACAAGATCGAGGTCTTAATCTGGAAAATCAGTTGAAAACCATAAAAATTTCCCTTTGATGTTTGAAGAAGAAGATTGTTTGTCTATTGGAAAACCAGTTTCTATGGATGAGGTTAAATATATCTTGAAGTTGTTTTGCAAAGACAAAAGCCCTGGTTCGGATGGTTGGACGATGGAGTTTTATTGACATTTCTTCGATTTATTTGGTTAATAGATCTCTGATGCAATTCATGAATGTCGAAGATAAGGAAAATTAAATGAGGTTCTTAACTCGACCTTTCTGACTCTTATCCCCAAAATGGATCGTCCTGCTACTTTTGGTGATTATTGTCCAACCTCTCTTTGCAACCTGCTCTATAAAATTGTGTCCAAAATTATTGCAGAAAGATTGAATCCTTTTCTGAGTAAGTCCATTTCTGAAGAGCAATATGCCTTTAACCAAATAGGCAAATTACTGATGTTGTGGGGATAGTACAAGAATGTCTTCATACTGTTAAAAGTCAAAAGAATGATGTTTTTTTTCTTAAATTGGATCTTCATAAATCTCATGATAAATTGGATTGGTCTTTTTTAAGACTAATTCTTATTCAGATGGGGCTATCTCATGATATTCTCGAGTGGATAATGGGATGCATAACCTCTGTCAGATATGCAGTGCTTATTTATGGTGTTTCGTTGGTTTTCTTTAATGGCAGCAAAGGTATGAGGAAGGGTTGTATGCTTTCTCCCTACTTGTTTATCCTCGCTATTGAAGGTCTAAGTCTTCTTATTCGACAGGAAAGGATTCAAAATTTCTTCTCTGGGATTAAGATATCTAGAGAGGTTTTCATCTCTCGTATTTTGTTTGTCGATGACGTTTTTATAGATGGAGGAGGGTCTAAAGATGATTGGAGCTTTTTAAAAGAATTTTAAATCTTTTTGGTGGGGATTCAGGTTTGGAGGTGAGTGAGAAAAAATGGTTTTAACTACCTGGGATTCCATTTGAAACCCAATGGTTAGAGCAAAATAATATGGGACTGGATTTTAAAAAGATTTCAACACATAATTAGTAATTGGAATTTTTGATATCTTTCCCTAGGTGGAAGAATCACTTTGGTTTCGTCAGTACTGCAAGGAATTCTTGTTTATTGGTTTTCGTTATTCATGGTCCCAACTTCTATTATTTCCTGGATGAGAGTAATGATGTTTCAGTTTCTGTGGTCAGGCAACTTGGAGTCTTCAAAGTTTCACCACTCTTCCTAGGAAAGCTTGTCATTGCCTCGTGTTTTAGGGGGTTGGGGGATAAAGCATTTGGCGAAGTTCAATCTTTCTCTATGTGCCAAATCTCTTTGGCATTGTCTGTTCAACACTGGTTTATGGGGTAAACTCATAAAATCCAAGTACTTAAAAGGATTGGATCCACTCTATTGGTTCATGGAAAATATTGCGAAGAAGAATGCTCTATCAGCTGTCTAGAGTAGTTTCTTAACTTGTCTTCCTATCATCAGTAAGGATTTAAGATGGAAGGTTGGGAGGGGTGTTCAAATATTTCTGGGAATTCATCCTATATGTGGTTTGGAAGGTGATTATGAGTTATCTCAGGAGCTTGTATTGGAACTACATAACAAAAAAAATTATGTTATTAAACAGATTCAGTTGGGAAGCGAGAACACCAGATGGGCTCTTTCATCTGATTTGGGTTTGATAGGTTTTCTTGCAAAGGAATGGGATTTGTATGTTTCAAATATTTACCATGGAAATATTACCTTGAGTACAAATCCTGATAAGCTTGTTTGGTCCTTTAATTCTAAGGAGGGAAAGGTTTCTACTCTGTTGGCTTATCGTTCTCTTTTCACATAAGAGAATACCATCATTATCGATTGGTGGATGAACTGGTTGTGGAGAGGTCACATACCTATTAAACTCAAGTTATTTATCTGTTTATGTCTGAAAAACAAAATTATGTCATGGGATACTCTGCATAAAGGGGTTTTATGGGCCTGGAAGGTGCATTATATCCAAATCATAGGTTGAATCGATTGATCATTTATTTGGTAAATGTGTCTTCTTTAAAAATATTTGGTTTTTATTAATAAACCATTTCATGCATAATTTTTGGTGGGATGGAGTTTTAGTTGGGGGGAATTTGCTAAACTTGTATAAAAGGAGAAATCTTGTTAGTTACCTTCCTTTTTTGTGATGTGGGAAGTGTGGAAGGACAGAAATAAAGCCATATTTTCTAATCAGTTTTAGAATGAAGAGGTCATATTCTTGAAGATTATTTTGTCTTTCTCAGACTGGAGTACTTATACCTCTACTGGGAAATCTAAAATTAATCTTTTCCCCTCTCTTTTGATCGAGCACCATGTTAGTTTTTTTGATGGCACTGCTTCAAATGGGGTTTGTGGTGCGAGACTGTTTATAAATTTTGGAAGGGGCATTGTTCTTAAGGGATGGCTGAAATTTGGCAGAGGTACTAATACCAGAGCCGAGTTGGTGTCATTATGGGGTTTACTTTTTTTTCCAAATGGTGGGGTCTCCCTACTCTGTAAGTTCTATGGGATTCTCAAGTCAATGTTCTTTGGGCTATGGGGCAGGCACAGGTGCAATCTCTGGTTCTATTTCATTGGATGGAAAGCATCAAGTTGTTGATAAAAGACTTTTCTTTCTTATCTTTTCATCACATCTCCAGAGTTCATGATATGGAAGCTGATAGTCTCTCCAAAATGGAGTTGGGTTCCATGGATGGTAAAATTTGTTTCAAGATTTTCTATGGGGGGAGCTTTGCAAGGTTGGAAGTCTGCACTTCTTTTAATTATGCTTGTTTTGTTGTTGGTGTTGATCTTCTCCATCTATTTATGATGGTTCTGGATCTCTTTCTCAATTTTTTTGTGTAGCTAAAGAGCTTCTCTTGTTGATGATCTTAGGTTTGGTCGATGTTATTTTGTTTATGATCTGGTGGGTTGTCTCTTTTCTTTTGTTGGTGGGTTGTAGTTTGTTCCTTTTTTTGTACAAAGAAACAGCAAAGATGGTATGTGGACTTTTGTATTTGGGAACATGACTTTTAAAATTAAAAAAAATTGTTTTTTTACTAAAAACGATAATTTATATAAACAATTAAACAACTCTATTAAAAAAATATCTAATCACTAAAAAGATAAGGCTAATTTATATATTGGAATAAACATAATGATGAAACTTTGGAGAATTAGTAACCATTGAAAAATGAGTAATACTTTTAATTTATATTAGTTGTATAATTATGACCAGATTCAACTTTGTGAAGCACACTCCTTTAAAACATAGTATTAAATAAGAGGGGGTGCTTATTTCAACACAGAGAGAATTAATTACTGGTTCATGAAACAGTTGAGGGATTGGATAGAAGGAGAAACGATTTCACCTTCCATGGAGGACGGTTCTGGAAAGGAGAGTAATACTCTTCTTGGAAAAGAAAAAAGGGATGGTACAAGTGAAAAGAGAGTAATAGTTTTTGGAGGAAGCAGGGGCGTCAATCTCAACGCACTGGGTATGTCTTCTGCTTTGATTTTATAATACCAGATATTATTTATATCATTTTATAATACCAGATATTATTTGTGTGTTTAAACAATTAATATATATATTACAATTTACATATATTGTGAGAAGAAACAATCTTTCATTAAAGATGTGACCTCATTGAAATTTATATGTAATTACTTATGTCAATTGAAAAAGGAGAGCGGTCAAAAATATGATGTCCTATTTCATATATATTCTTCTTTTATATTTTTTCCTCATGATTGAACTAAAGAATTGTCTATTGAAAGGGAAGCACTCTTTGAATTATGTGTCATAGTTGTCTTCTTTATTAAAGTATATGTGTGTTTAAGGAGGACAATCTCTTAGTGAGGAGAGCTGCTCTCATCTTCTTTCATAAATGATATTAGTATTTTTTGTTTTGAAGGGCAATGGAGTAAAAATGATTCTATATTAAATAGAAATTATATTAAATAGAAATTATTTCACAGATATTTGTATTTGTATATATTTAGTAGACTATTGGATTGAGAATGATTATTTCCATTGTGTTCTTTTGGTACATAGATTTTGAGTCATTCTTTGTATGAGAGTCATAGATACTATAGATTTTGAGTTATTCTTTTTATGAGAGTCATAGATACCATTGTTGTTCAAAGAAGAGGGACGGTCTATTATCCACAGAGAAAGTTGATGCCCAATATTTCAACTATGATATTGCAAGCTACCATTTCCATCTCTAGGAATGGTGTGTTTCTTATAAAAAACTGATGCCCCAAGTCATTTAGTTGTTGACTGCTTTTAAAGAGCCAAGGGCTCTATTCATTGTTGTTGTTGATTTCTTATGAAGAGTCAAGGGCTATGAACTTTATAGTTGTTTATTTCTGGTGAAGAGTCGAGGGTTCTGAACCTTATAGTTGTTGATTGCTTATGAAGAGCCGAGTGCTCTAAACTTTATATTTTTTTTGTTTTTAATTAGTTGAGGGCTTGTAACACCCCGGTTTTGACCCCGTTTGCATTAAATGTATATGCTGTATATATTGTAATTAATTGTGGTGTGGAGCTAAAGGAAAAAGCCCCACCATGGATTATCGTTTTTACGTTTCGGTGATTAAATCGATGTCAATGGTATTTTGTGCTAGCCAGGCACGTTATGATTTTTAAATCATCATGTAAATATGCAATTAATTAAAAACCCACAACCAACTATGTCAATACAACCATAATGAGAAGGGGCATGATTTCCTAAGGATAAGGCAGGGGGGGGGGATGTTCAAACCTTTGGGCCAATGGGGAAAATCCAAATGTCAGAGGGAGAACCCATCAAACTGTCAACTACCTTTCTTGTCTCATTCACCCAATCATTTATTACTGCCAGAAATTGGTTGGGTTGGTTATTGCATGGGATGGGCAAGGTATGACAACCCAAATTCGAATTGGAGAAGCCATCAGTTTTTGGCAAATGCTTTTTGACTCCTTGGGCAAGCAAAAACCCAAAAATGTAGGTCATTGTACCATGCTTTCATGTTGGCATGTTTCACTCACCATTTTTCCTTTACGTGAGCTCTCGTAGCCATCCAAAACTTCATGTGTGTGTTTTCATTCCACGTTTTTGGTTGTTAGCTTCATTTTCTCCCATGGATGGGAGGTCATTTTTGTAATGCCAGGGATTGGGTTGGTTTTCCTCACATTTTTGGAGCCGTTGGTGCATTTTCCACTCTCGCGTAGTTGTTTTTGTCTTCCTCATGCATGAGAAGCTCGACCTCATGCAGATATTGGCGTTCTACATTTTCCCTTTCACGATTTGGGTCTATGTGGTGATGTTACTTCACGTTGGGGCCGTTCTCATTATTCTACGCAGGTTGGGAAAATCGTTGTTGATTTCTCCACGAATTTTGGGTGTTGTGTTTCGTTTTGGCCATAAACGACTCTAGAATTCGTGTTGCTCAGTCTAAGTCGTTTTAATCAATTTCCATACCCGATTTGGCCTCTATGGTGTGTTCCCTTCAAATTCCAGAGCTGTGAATTGCTGTGTATTCAGTGGTTGTTGGTCTTTGGACTGTTTGGGATTGGAATGGAGCCTAAGTGTGCTTGATAAACCTAATGTGTGCAGGTGCCTCACAGACATAGCTAGAGGGCTGGCTTTCTTCTCTACACCCCCTGAATAGCACTGGAAGGGAAGGAATGGCCCGAGGGACTGCATAGCAGAGAAGGGGATGCTTCCTTGTGTTGGGTGTGTGTGGATGTCTTAGAAGTCAGCCAAGTTCTGGTGCAGGTGTCCATAGCTCTTGGATTGAGCTCACTAGCTTAGCAGCCAATCTTTCCAACTCCCTATTAGCCTGATAAACCCAACTGTGTTGGCTTGGCTGAGTTTTGTGTATCCTTGGCTATGTGTGAGACTGCTAGTTTCCCCTTATTCCTTGTGGAATTATGTCCAGCTCGGGGGTGGCAATGTTGCTGAGCACACTGGCCTATGGTTGGGTGGAACGTTGCAGAGACGTAGCTGGTTGCAGGACAAGCTTCTTCTAAGATAAGTATTCTTGTGTTTGATTCCTTGCAACTGTGTTTGTTTTATAAATCCATATGAACATGACAAATGTTGTGAATCAATGAAATTGCTTCTGCTGTTTAACAATCATTTATGCATCGGTGTATGCTTTTATTTAATTGCATTTTATATCATGTTTATGAGGCTAGATTCCCGAAATGTTAGCATTATAGTCGCGTCCTCTCGCCGGTGGAAGAGTGGGGACGTGACATGGCTCTATACATTATTGTTGTTGAATGCATTTTTTTTAAAACCTTGATTGACTCTTGATTGATTTTAGGAGGAAATATTCACAGGCACAGAATCTTAAATTTATATACATACGTATGTATTTCTCTGCTTAAGCTCTTAAGACTTAGCTGACAACAACCTTATTTGTGGTGCTTATATATTTTAAGAAATGTGTATAATCTAGTCAAAGATTGTTTATATTTATAGGGAGGAGATGTGAATTCTATGGGTATTTTGAGGAAAGAGACCTCGTTAAAAAAAAAATTAGTAGCAGATGTGCTACATAATTATCACCCTTTATGTTGGATAAATTAATAAAAAGAATAACACTTCTTTGTGGACATAGCCCCAAGGTTGGGGTGAACGAGGTATATTGGTGTCTCTCTTGCATTTATATCTTATGTGCTTCTATTTCTGCAAATTGCCATAAGTATTGCTCTCAAAATCATGTATTTCTAACATAATAGTCCTTCCTTTAATTTGTACCCAATGAATGAGAGTTGGAAATGTTGTCTATACATATATGGTAAAACTGTGTACACAAGAAACATACAATTATCATTAATGATTGATGATTGATAGGTGTTACTCATTATAGATATGTGATGGTACAGGGGACCATGAAATATTCTCACATAACAAGCAGGTAGTTAAGTAAATTTTGTGTGTGGAAAACCTACCTGGGAAATTAAATGACTCAATACCCCTTGTTTAATATTTTGATTTGAATGTAAATAACTAATATCTTGATTTAAAGGTAAAGAATTAATAGCTTGTAAGATATCGTTATCATGGTACTAGATTATTGTAAAGTGCTAGAAATGCTTCTAACATATAGAGGGTGAAGTTTGGTCAAAAGAGTTAAGATAATATTTAAGGTTGTGAGTGACGAAGTGGATTATGTTATTACCATTATTAGATTAAATGAACTAAGACAAGCTATTCAAATTTTGTTTGCACTTACTTTGGAAACAATACATATTAAGCAAAATAGTTCTATATGTTTAAAAATGTAAGGATGTACCTTATTAGTGATGAAAGATAACCATAAGTACTAACACTCTCGGGTACTTGGAAGATGATGTTTAAGGAAAAAATTTATACTCCATTTCTATGTAATTAGTAAGTTGGAAATTGTGTTTGTTACATAATTTCTAGTCTAGAAAGTTCGCTTAAGGATGATATGAGTTTTGGAAGTCCCATTTTTCAACATACACGTGCATGGTTTCATATGAGCTTTCGGTTAGCCTTCAGTACATCTCGTGGGGAATTATGATGTTGCTGGGTGGCGAACTCCCATGGCATACAGGAGCTAGTTTGGTAGTGGAAAATTCTTATCATGCCATTTAGGTAAAGAATGACACTAAGCCTTTAATCCTGGGAGACAGGTCGGTGGGTTGGGGTGGCATTGTAAGGCTTGAGTTGTTGGAGAACTGGGTTTATGTATGTTTTTTCGAATCCAATTGGAAGATCTTTGCACTTGCATTGGGGTTTCACATGGAAACACAAGAAATAATCGAAAGTCAAATGGGGAAGGAGAAGGAAGTAACGAATTCTCTTAGGATTACTTGGGATCAATTCTGGGTGACAGGAACTACAAATTTCTATAAGAATTGCATTCCAATGGATATTCAAAAGGATATTGCAGAGGATGAACATGGTTTATGGGTTGAGCTGGAAATTGAGAAACCTATAGATGACTTTGAGGCACTAGCAGGGTGCAAGCCTCCCAGCACCACGATGGGTCACTTGGAAATGCATGAACAAACAATGTCTCTCTTATGGGTTTTAAAGGGTTTAATGGACATATTTCTCATGGATAGGAGGGCGAAAGAGAAAGGAGATGAAGAGCCCGTGAGGTTCTGGAAAGAGCACAACGCGGACTATTGTCTGATGCATATCATAAATAGATGTGATTGCGATCAAGTTGGGGGCCTAGTTCGCCCCTCTTCCTCCAGTCAAGGGACATGGTGCTCCTATTCAGCATCTATTGGGGCTAGTTGGTTCACTTGCAAGCTATAAAGGTCAGCGGATGCCGAATTCAAATGATCCAGATAATTAGACTAGGTCCGCAAATGAATTGGGTTTCTTCTTATATCAAGGTCAAGTGTCATTATAGTAGTAGATAGTTTTGTAATAGAGACAGTCCATGCTTTCAATTTGTGTTTTGGGACTGTAGTAAGCTTGGTAGAAGTGGTTTGTATGGTCAATATAGAAGTTGGGTCTATACATATAATTTCCCATATATGTTAATGGTTTTGAAGAAAAGCAGATAGGTCAGTAGTTTTCTGTAGTATTTTCAATTTATTTTTATAGCCCTAGTATGGAAGCAACTACCAACACTTGGATGATGCAACTTTCTTCTATTAATGTAATATAGACTTACACAAAATATTAAAAAGACATAGTCTTAGTATTAAGAGAAAGCTCAACCCAGCGAGCTACGCTCTATGATAGCTTTGGATCTCAAATCGGCGTTGTTCTTCTTGTATATGCATCTGAATCCACCACTTGCCCCGAGCCGCTTTCAAGATAGTAGTGGAAAGTAAGAACATAGAATGTTACAATGGATTATCTTTTTACAAAACCATCGTTGGTTTAACCCTAGCGATAACAATCAATATCCATTATGAAAGTTACAATTGGAAACATCATATATACATGTTGTCTCTAATAACTCCCACATCATTCGAGAGTCATCGAAAATAAAATATTATGCCATATGTATAAAGCATGGAGCCAAAACATTGTAAATAGTGACCTATCATTTTCCTAGATAAAACATAAATAAACAAGTCCTTACATGAGACTTCAATCATAGACTATATTTCATGGGGATAAGACTTAACAACAATCCCAAATACATCAAATATTGTCAATCATGTAACCATTACTTCCATAGAAGATACATGGACATGCAAAGTCTTTATGATCTACATTTGAAGGAAGCTAATGCATTAGACAAGAATTTAGAAAAAAATAAATACAATCATAAAGAAGAGTTAATAAGCCTTACAAGTATAAATTTACAATAACCATTACTTCCATAGAAGATATATTGACATGCAA
This sequence comes from Pseudotsuga menziesii, assembly GCA_001517045.1. NCBI lineage: Eukaryota > Viridiplantae > Streptophyta > Pinopsida > Pinales > Pinaceae > Pseudotsuga > Pseudotsuga menziesii. Next base: position 161,751 of record LPNX010075351.1, on the reverse strand, counting down.
AGTCTTTGTGATCTACATTTAAGGAAGTTAATGCATTACGTAAAATTGAGACAAGAATTTAGAAAAAAAATAAATACAATCATAGAGAAGAGTTAATAAGCCTTACAAGTAGAAATTTACAATATGCACAAGAAAAAAGAAGAAGTTAATTAATTCTCAATTTCGACGTAAATTTGAGATTATAAGAATTTAGAAAATACTAAAAACTATTTAAGAGAAAAGTTAACCAGCCTCGCACATAGAAAATTACAATATGCATAAGAAAAACAAAAAGTTAATTAATTCTCAATTTCAACAACAAAAAATGAACTATAATTTAAAAAGAGACTCTTTTGTCTCTTATTATATGTGCCGAAGGCTAGTATATTGTATTCAATATGCAATCAATTGCATTTTAATTTTACCTTTGACCATAAATTTCTTACTTTTTCTTATAGTTTTATGTTGTGGGTTTTTATTTTATTTTATTAAAGTCTTAAAATTGATTTATCTAAGATACTATTGGTTCTCACTTCAAACCGTTATTGCTGAAGAGTTGCTTACTTTTTCCTATAGTTTTCCTAAGTTTTTCATCAAATTTTAGTAATGTTTTGGCCTAGTGCCAAAGCATTTTCTAAATACATTTAATACGACCACCATATGTCTGCCCCACTGCATCTGTCTGTCAGCACTTCTGCCAGCTATTCCTACCCACCGCTTGGTCCATCCAATCACCTTCACCATTTTCACCGCCTTCACTCTTTGTATATGAGGTACATGACATTGACCACTACTCCACTGCCGCCTCCACTTCCCAAGTTTTCTTCGCATTCAATACATAGCCTTGAAACCACTACCCAAGTGTTCTCACACCGCCTTTGCTAGAAGCTCTAGATCACCGCCTCCACCGCCATTACTAGAAGCTCTAGATCACCGCCATGGCTAGTAAATATTTATACAAATTGTCTTTCTCATGCTTATGAAGTAGAGGAGCTCTTTGTCTTCACCTTCTTGCTCATGCTTATGAAGTCGAGGAGTTTTGTCTTAGCTGGTTTGCAAGTTTGAAGGAGCTTTTCTTGGCTGGTTTGCAAGTTTGAGAACCTATACAAACAAGTATACAGAGTCAGCAATTATTGCATACCTGAATTGCAAGCTAAGTCGGCCAATTTCAAATTCTACACAAAATAAGAAATTGTTGCATACCTTGGATCACATTCTAAGTACACCGGTTTCAAATTATACAACAGGGTGGCTCAGATATCTAAGTTCAGTAGACCTGCGTTGCAATCCAAGCTTCCAGAGTGATGCAATCCAAACTCTAAGAGTCCCTGCAATTTATTAAACCAAATTGGGATGCAATCCAAGTTTCCAGGCCCTTGCAATCTAAGTTTCCAGGTAATGCAATCCAAGCTCTAAGAGTCTGTGCCAATTATCTGCCAGTTATTAAACCGAATTGCGATGCTAGTAAGTCAATAGTTTTCTCCTTGTACTATTTTTCTTCCAACTTTTTTTATTATCTCCTATTGGATTTGGTGTTAGAGATAATGTAGAAATGCATCGTCTATTGATAGCATGAGTGGTTTGTTAGTTCCTAGTTCATAGGATCTGATCCATTATTCTTGGATCTAGTTTGGTTTGGGTTTACCTATAAATGTAACGTTTATTCAGTAATATAATTGTGTGGAGTGTTTCTCCTCCCGTGTGTGTGTGCGAGCCTTTGGCTCTGCACTTCCTATCTTCTCTCAATTCTTAATTTGGTATCAGAGTCCATAGTGGCCTGTTGTGAAGAGCCCATTGTGGCCTGATTGTGAGAGCTCTTAGTAGCATGCTGAGCCTAATTGGCTGTGAGAAGTGCCCGTTGTGGCCTGCTGTGTGCCTGGTGGCCTGGAGTTGAGTTGTATCTCTTCCTGAGTGTGAATGCCCATTGAGGCTGTGGTGAAAACCCCTGTGGCTTGCTGTGAAAGCCCATTGAGGTGTTGTGTGTAGAAGAGGCTGTGTAAAAGAGTCCGTGTTGACACTACTGCATGAAGCTTGTGGAGCCGCCATTCTGATTGATATCGAGGGTGCTTGAAGAAGGAAGATTACTGAAAGCATAGAGACGTCACCGCCTCTCTCTTGTTGCATGGGCTATGGTGAAAATTCAGTCGCCGGTTTGATTGCTTGAAGGAGGACGCGAAGAAGCAGCGGATGTGAGAGCAAGAGACGTGCTGCTCAGAAAGGAGAACTGCCATACGTGATCACTGTTGCACAAGAGAAATTCGTCGCCTAGGAAATTGATCAGCTTGGGCTACCAGAAGTTGCATGGAAATCTGAGGAGAAGGGCCACTGGAAAAGAACCAACGCTGCTCAGAAGACGTGGGGATTTCCTGCCGAGAAAGGAGAGAACGTTGCCCTACATCGCTAGTCAGTCAATTAAAGAAAGCCAGTGTTGTGAATAACAGGAGATTGTTGTGAAGGAGCCACCGATTTGCAGCTGTGAGAGATAGCTGGAAATCGCGCTGTTACAGAAAACACTGAGTACACCGGCGGTGCTGTTCAGAAGAAGGTGAAGAGCGCTGATCTGCAGAGAGAAAGAGCAACCTCTGAAGACCGCTGCAGATCCGTGCTGAAGGTTGAATGAGTGCTGGGCCTGAAGATCCCTGCCCTAAACCGAATTGAATGCTGTCGATGTAAAGAAAGGGACCAAATTGAAGAGCTGCTGCAAAGGTGAATCCTGTGGAGATATTTAGCCAAGAGATAACATATTGTGATCCATGCCTGTGGATCTATCTGTCATCAATCCAACGCTGTGTGGAGACCGAGAACTGAAGAATTTCTGCTACCTACATTGAAGAAAGAGTTGCTTGTGTAATTTCACATTGAAGCCTAAGAGAAGAGCAGACTAGGGTGGCTGCTGGCTTGCCCAGCTGCCTGCATGAAGAGAAGGTCAATATGTCTTCAGATATGATGTTCAAAGTTACAGTAAAGTTTGATTCTAAGCCTCTATATGATGAAGAATATCTGACAATAGAAGAACAAATTTCAATTAAGCTGGAAATGATTTTAATTAATAAGTTGTTGGTTGGATTTAAAGGAGCCGAAGAAAGAATAGTCGATTTTGATGCAGAGTTGAAGTTTATTGAAGACTGGCTTGAAAAGCCAAAGAATGTTGACTATGTTTGTGATGCATAATGTATCAGGTTTGCAGATGCTGAAGAGATTTTGTTGCAGATTTCCACTACACTGCACATAGCTGATTGTAACCGAGCATGGAGGACAATTATCAGTGAAAAGTTCGCAGAATTTGCAGAAGCACAAGGGAGATTCAGGACAACAGATGCTCAATCAAATTCCATAATGAACATTGAAGACTTCAAATTCTCAAGCAAGAAACGCAAAAAGAAAAACAAATACTGTCTCACAGCAAGAAAAGTGAAGATAAAGTGGAGGATTGTAGAGTTTGAGGTCTTAGGAAACATAGATGATTAAATTGTTAAATTGCTTTGCTAATTTGTAAGTCTGGATTTGTAAGCCTGGAACTACAGGCATAGTTTGATCCATTTCTACATTAAGGGAGGATGTTAGAGATAATGTAGAAATGCATCGTCTATTGATAGCACGAGTGGTTTGTTAGTTCCTAGTTCATAGGATCTGATCCATTATTCTTGGATCTAGTTTGGTTTGGGTTTACCTATAAATGTAATGTTTATTCAGTAATATAATTGTGTGGAGTGTTTCTCCTCCCGTGTGTGTGTGCGCTCTGCACTTCCTATCTTCTCTCAATTCTTAATTTTTGGGACCAATAACTTTATAAAAAAACAGAATTCGAATTTAAAGAAAAGGATTGTGCTGAGATTCAAAGCTCTATGTAAATCAAGCAAAAGCTATCATGCATACTAAAAACACAACTTGTATGGGAATGATGTGGAAACAGATCAACTAAACAAATTCCATTGGTATTGGAACCATTAATTTTTTATAGTTATGTATAATTTAGAAATATGATCTACTTTAACAATGCTTTCTCTAAGAGTGTAGAAAAAAATGAATTAACTTACCAATGAATCCAAATGATTATCAATTGAGCTCACTTCTTCCCTCACTAATTGCAATTGCTAACATCCACTTTCCACCTCTTGCATTTTCCTTCTCAAGTGTTCTGCATCAACTCTTGAAGTGTTCTGCATCAACTCTGAGCAGCTCGGTTTCCTGTTAAAACAAAAAATCTAGACTAACACCCTCTGCATCAATTCTGAGTAGCTCGGCTTCTTGTTAACAAACAAAATCTAGACTAAAACGCTGAAAAAATAACCCCATCAACTTACAATGAATGGGGTACAAATCGAGGTATCATGGATGGTTGGTACTGGTGAGTATCTTGCAGAATGGGATAGTGTCAGACATACCAAGTGTGTTCCTAAGGTCTAGGGCAAAGCTGTGATGGAGCAAACAAATGGTAGCACCAGCAATATGGAGTCCCAATACTGTTTTCTACAAGGGGAGTTTTATGCAGGATTATTTAGATGTATGCCCAATTGAAACAATGTAGAAGACAACCGAGAAGGTGAGCGCACATAATGATAGGAAAGTTTGGAGGCATAAAGAAATTGCTTGAGAATTTGAAACCAATGGCGGTGTTATTTTGCAAAGAAATGTTGAATTTGAAAAATTATTGAATCTAAAACTCCAAATCATTGTGCAATAGCCAACAGGAAGAGGGACTTTGAGCTATAACTTCCTCCCTTCTTTTTGTTAGGTGAGCCTTTCCTCATTACCGCATGAGTTGAACTTCCGGTAAAAATAAATAAGGCTGTAGAAATTTTTGACTTCAGTCTTTAACACATAGAAACCAGTTTTTATTTGTTGTCAGTGCTGGAAAACAATAAAATTTTTGCATTTAAAATTGTGAGGTGTGTATGCCCTCCCTTTCTACCTTATCCTACATGCATTCGGACGTGCCTTCCATATGGGCGCATGCATTTTTTACCTTGTTATTCCCTGACGGTACCCTCCTGCTCTGGTACGCTGTGACTGTCCATTACTCCTCCTTGGACCATTCCTTCTTGCTGCGTTACCTCTTCGTGGCATGAATAACATATTTCTCCTCTTCTTTCCTATAACTCGATTGAATTGATTGAATTAGTCAATCTTCCTTTTTCCACTTGCATGCCATGCAGATTTGTTATTGCATGGAGACTAGCGGCAAGCATGATTTAAGTTATCAACAGGTTGTTTTCAAAGCGTGGATGTTTTCAACATTCCACTCGTATAAAGTGATATACGTGTGATGACTGAATGGAATGACAGAATGAAAGAATGAATTAACGAACTTGAATTATAATGTAAAATACTATAATTATGGTATTTATTTAAGATTGATTGATTTAATAATGTTGGTAAGTTAAAGTAATTGATATTAAATCTATAATAATAAAACAAGTAGTATCTTTTCGAAATGGAACAAGGACATCCAATGACACTTAATATATATGGATACGTATATCATAGGTTGGATAATCAATTATTAATAGAATATATTAATGGTTACTGACAAATGTATCACGAGTGAGCCTTGGCTTCTTCATTTCAGAAAAAATATGGAAGCAGCTTGCATATGATAGCGTTATTCATAACTTTATCACAAATGTTTACTCATCCTTAAGGTTTTCTCACTCTGACGCTTCTTTCTGTTTGCAGTCCTATTAACATCCCTAAAAATGCACCCCTTCCACTACTTATAAGTGTTGTTACACGCCATCATTTTTGTGTAAACAGATATAATAATATCTCCGTAGGTGCTCGTTGTTATAACGCATAAGTGCTTGCTTGCCTCTCTCAATTTTTTTCCGATTTTCTTTTTTTTTTTTTCAGGAAGAAAAAAGCCTGACCTTGTTATTCTTTATTAGAATCAAAGGGCATCTCAACATTCATCCCCCAAAGAGGGTTACATCAAGTCACTACATCATGGAGTTCATCCGAAGGGAAAGGAACACAATACTTGTAAAATAACCCATCAGAAAACTGTCTCATCATATGAGAATCGTCACCCATCCACATCTAGCGAGTGCCAACAGGTACTGTTCTGCAATCTAAATAAGATAACTCTATTAACCATCTCTTCCATACATGTTCAACTAGCTATTGTATGTTACAATGTTACTAAATCTGGGTTCAAGCCATTTTCCTGGATGGATCTCAATATCTACGGTTCTCTTATTAAAACTGGTGCAGCCTCCCATAAATGGCAATCGTGGCATTGAAAAGTATTCAAATATGGTACGCCAATTCTTTTAGCTAAGTCTGCAACGGCATGTTCTGTTTCTCTTAGCAATTTAAAACATATCAAATAATTTTATTTAAAATATAAACTTATCACTTTAATATCTAAATAATGGCATTTTTCATTTTCTTCACTATTTGTTTACATAAAATTTTCACAATGTAAATTTAATTGTGGATATATATATATATATATATAAAACTATTACTTGTATATAATTTGATTTAAAACTTGTACACACTCATTATAAAGTTAAAAATACCAAAAACAAAACTAGAAATACTTGGATGGCTCTTCATACGGAAATACATAAATATTTATGGTAACAAAAATGATTTAAAATTTATTTCTGGCAATTTGAAATCAAAGTGGCGTACATCCATGACATTTATGCAATTTATGTGAACAATTTTCATGGTATTTCAACTATTTGAATGGTGCAATTGTAATAGAGATCATGGTGTAAATAAATAAAATATGTATTTGAAGGAAATCTAAGCATACATGCTCAAAAATATAGTACGAAGCAAAGTGGTTATCCAATGTAATATCCTATTTAACGTCCCTTTTTAGTGTAATTTTTTTTTACATTGAGTTGTCAAACTAGATGCTAAATGGGACGCATCATGGACAAAACTTAAAGTGTCTCAAAAAACATCTTTTTTTTCTTCCTAGATAGCATCCTTTATGACGTCCAAAATAGCATCTCTTTTTTTGCTTCCATAATAGCGTCCAACTTTGCTTCCTAAACAACGTCAAGATTTGCTTCCATAATAGCGTCCAACTTTTCTTCCTAAACAACGTCGAGGTTTGCTTCCTAAATAACGTCATATTTTGCTTCTTAGCGAGTGTCCGGTTTTGCTTCTTAAACGACACCCCTGTTAGCGCCATATTTGCATCCTTAATAGCACCATGTTAGCATCCAAATTAACATCCAATATTGCATCCATTTTTTATACCACTTTAGCATCCCATTTTGCACCATGTTTTACTTCCAAATATGTGCCAATTTTCGCTTCCAAATTTGCACCAATTTTTGCTTCCTTTTTTGCATCGTGTTTTGCTACCAAAATGACGCCAAATATTTATTCTATTGTTGCATCATATTTTGCTTCCTATGTAGCACCATGTTTTGCATTGAAATTAACGTCTTATTTTGCTACCATATCAACGCCATGTTTGGCTTCATCATTAGCGCCATGTGTTGCATCCTTTTTAATGCCTAGTTTCGCCTCTCTCATGTTTTGGTGACTAATTTAGTCGTTTTTAGTAATTTTATATATGATTTTTTGTCATTTTGTTTGGTCACCTATCTCTTATTTTTTGCTTACTAATTTAGTTGTTTTTAACCGATATTATAATATCATTACGACATGGAGGAATCGAACCACCAACCTCCTGCTTGTAAGGCATGCACTCTTCCATTGAGCTAGAACCCTTTAAGAATTTGGGAACCTAACTTACAGAGTCCTCTATAATGGTAAAAATGATCAATACACAACTTTGAGTATCTAATGGTCGACAAAGGATGATAGATTGTATTATCCTCAACATGGGATTGATTACGTTCCTTGGTTCTTTGTATATCATTTTTCTATGATTGTAAAGTTTCTATCATTACAATACCAACATCTGCAGCTTGTGAGGCAGTAGTATCACCTTTTTCCTGTGATCTGGTGGTATCTTGGGATTAATCTGATTGAGTCTCATCAAATGGTTGATCCCTCTATAACTGAGAAACAAAATTATCCTCAATTCCTAATTCTATTGTAGTGCCACTCATTCCTCTGAGTTGCTGACTATCATCAACCCAGCTACTGAAATGATTTATTGGTTGCCCACTTCGAAGTGTTCAGTAAATAGAGTCCAAATGGGATGGAGCTGAAGTACTTTCAATATTACTTTATGCTAAACAAAAGAGACGAGGGACACAACATATGTAAATGAACAATAGCAAGTTCCTTCTCATCCCAATGTGTAAGGGGCACCCTCAGGCAGGAAGGTACCTGGTCTATCTTTAATGAACTAAATTGACTTTCAAAGACTAATAAAATGCAAAAAATTGAAAGAGTAATCCTTTTAGAACAAGGCACTACAATGCCTCCCTATTTAGAAGAAATCATACCTTGTTTTGTTGAAGATGGACTAGGAAACCATTTGGTTTGAGTGGGCAAAGTGTCTTTGTGGCTCACCAAGTAAGTGGCCATTTAATGATTCCTAGTGGATATGGTGCAAACATTAACAAGACTATCTTCATGAAGAGGATGATAGAACTCTAAAATTTTGACTCCTCTTGGTGAGGTGGCTAAAATAACTCCAACTCATTGGCATTGACCATATCATATATGGCAAATTGAGATAGAAGTTGAACTTGAAGGCCTTGGTACCCATTTGTTGTGAGATTATGCAAGGACCATATTAAATGGGATTCAGCTTACAATGAGATGGATTTTGAAATGTCGCTTATCCAAATGCAACAAAACTAGATCATCAACCTAACAATGCGGAGCAACTCAATTTCAATCATGGAGTGCCTTATAATTGGCCTTTGTTCAATGAACAATGACATGATCCTGTTGTGGATCTTGGCCAAGTTTTCTAAAAATAACAAAACCTTCTATCTATGGTCTGTGGATGGGGATAGAAGAGAAACTATAATTTCACAAGGATCAGTTCAAACCCAAAACATAGCTAAAAAATTTCAGTGTGTAATTATTCAAAGATAAAAGTCGGATGAAATTACGGCTTGAAATCATTAGGAAGTAATTATCAGATCTGAAAATTGGTTTTCTACTGCTATAAGAAAAATTCGACAATTATCTAGGATATTTTTTCAAATTTGAGAAAATTAACCAAAGTCAAAGGTGAGAAATGTGCACCTCGCCAACATAGCAACAAGCCTTGCCTTTTCAATCTGAAGTTCTTTTCTATTAGCTGGTGTGAGTCCAGAAGAATACCATTTTCCATTTCTTGTGAATAAATTGAAGGTCCTGTTATTGCAAATATTGTTCAATTATTTATAGTAGCTTCAGTTGAAATATTACCAGTTGTTTCTATGAGATGGAAGGAATAGTAGCATGCTCCATATATGTTGGAGAAATCTGAGAAACAATTTGATGGCCCAAATTAGAAAAAGTGTTTACCAGCGTAGAAAGGGATTGATTATTATGGGGAGTTGATATGTTGTCTACATAATTGTAATCTCATTTCCCATGTTTCTCCATACATTGTAACCATGATTTCCAAGTCAAGATGAGAGTAAAATTGAAGCGACAACTTCTTGTGTTCTACCTGAGCTTTCACTGATGCCATAGGATACCGTTGTGGATGTGGAGCAGAAGGAAATGGGATTCCAATGAAAGTTTGCTATGATTTCCCACTACCATCCAAATGGTTATTTGTCAACACGCAATTGTTTTTTTGGTCACTTCCTCCTATAGGATTTTAATCAAACCATTCTCTGTATATTCAAATAGGTTTTGCACTCCTATAAGTGTTCAAAGAGTAAATATGCCTCCTTTGATACACATAACAACCAACAACTTTCGAGACACAAAGAATGTCCATGATGGACAAACTGTCAATTCTGTTGGATTCGTGACATCCGAGTACCACTAGGGGCACCGCTATCCGGTGGCTTCATGGACTGAAAGTTATCTATTTTGATGGTTTGATTAGCAATTGTTGTGAAAAATCCTGAATGAAATCATGCTTTTAAACATCGAAAATCGCCTTTCATGTTGGTCGTTCCACTTCAAAGGCCTGTTGGTAAAATACACCCTACTACAGGATATAACACACCAAAATATGAAGGAAATGATAGCTCAATATGATCACTGGAAGAGACATTCTGCTACATGAATACTTCTAGGGACATAAAAAATAATGCCTCTATGTTAGTAGTAGATTTCTTGATCCATGATCTACTTGGTCAGGAAATAAGGAAGTGTGGTCACTTTTAACTTTTCCTTATATGCCCCCCTTGGCAACACATAAGTGTGTCACAATACATTTAAAAATACAAAGTATCTGCATGGGAATTGACTAGGTGTTGTGGGATAATGAGTGTGAAATTTGTTTCCACAATCATCTGGTCAAACCACCAGTTGATTTCATTCTATTAAAAATACTAAGACCATTTTGGGTTCCCTTTCATAGCCTGCCTCCAAGGATCATATTGCAAGGCAACTAGGCCACCCAATTTGACTGATTGTAGAGTTATCTCATATGGTGGAAGAACTTATACATTACAAAACTAAGCAATAGGTAGCCAAACATAAATTATTTCCTGATGAGTGTGCATTCTTGCAAGTTGCCAATAACTCATTAAGAAAAAGGCACACCATTTAAGTTTTACCCCTTGAAAACAAAACTCTGCTATAGAAATGGTATCCAAGGAACATCCTATCTTCGATGCCTTTTGCATGACTTTGCAACGAATTCTCTGGCAAGAAATCTAGACTTTCTCTTTTAATTCTTTCACTCCATGCCCACTAGACTTATGGCACCAAGGCATCGATCAGAAAAAACTTAAGAATAACCATTTAATTTGTTTAGTTTGAGTGATGTACTTATAGGTAAGCAAATTTTGTCACAAATATGAAATAGATTATAGCTGATGTATAGAAGGTTAATGTTGATTTAACATCTTAGAAATTAAATGTTGATCCTGGAGGGTACTAGTTGTTCCCAAATGTTTAATGGTAGAAATAAACTATTTTGGAAACTTAAGCAAGTATATTTTGCAAAGTTGAAGTCTTTTGCAGGGTACACTTGAATATTTTATACTACGTATCACAAGGGCTTGTGTGAGGTGTTGATTTCTAAGCAACATCGAGATCCATTCTATAGGAGAATGGTAGACCTGGTCAGGGACCAGGTGGTTGATCAACATTCAATCTGGGACTGAAACTCAGCTTGGGGTGTCCCTAGTGGTACTCAGACAAGGATCTCTTGTCCGAGTAACGCTAGGGACACCCCTGTCCCTTTGGCCTAATTTTGTGGTCACTTGTTGAACATTAATAAAATTATCTTATCATATCTCACTACAAAACAATAGGACCAACAATGAAATATGTCCTTTTGAGTCAATGGGTTTCTGGTTCAATGGTGAGCGTAGTGGGTTTCAAGCCACCCATCAAGGTCCCAATCTCACTAGCGTTGTGCATTGGATTGTACCTAGCGAGAACAATGCAGTTAACTTTGAAATACACCTAAATTACAATAATTATATTTGTTATTATGAGATGGGGTTGCATCTATTAGCATAGTCATGTCTCTTAGGTACTATAGTATGACAGTCTTCTTTACTTAATTTCATGAATTGTATCATTCAAATTTATTAATTATATTTCTATCCTCCACATTATGGGCTTGTCCCTATTCTTGTGAATGCAAATGGAAACCATGACTACCTCAAGGTACATCATAGAGCTACAATAGGTTGTTTTATGTACTTCTGCCTATCTAGCTTGTTGAAGGAAAGTTTTTAGAAGAAAAAAAAAATGCCTTACACTCTCTCCAATTAGAATCGGTGACCATGGACATTAATTAAGTATGCATCTTGATACAATATGTTCATGTAAAGGGAGAATGATGTCAAAATTTCTTGCAACACATTCAGAACTTGTAAACTATGTCATAACATGGTTTATTTGCACACTATATCGGTTCATATCTATGTAATCTTGCAACCCCCACAACTTTTGAAACTTGAAAGAACCGAAAAATAAGAAGATTTCACCCAGCACTCTTTTGTACCACAATTGAGTTCACTTGTACGATTTTATTAATATTTCTTTCAACTTAAATTACATTCCCACAATAGACCCCAGGGGTGTAGACCAAGTGGCAATACACTGTACTGTTAAGTCACTCCTTGCAACGTCACAGGTTCAAGCCTCGTCTAGCCCATGCCCCATGGATGGGGGATGTGTGGGTGCATCTAGGCGTATATTGTTAGTGGATGAAAATCGACCCCTTGTCACGGGAGTACAATCCCCGCCCCAGTTGCTGATTCCCCTAGTATATAAAAAAATTACATTAGCACAATCATTTATTTCTTATGAATCCCATTGCACGTAGAGATCTTGAAATCCCTATGTGAGAAAAGCCATAAACACCACACCAGCTCAATCATATCAAGAAATAAATAGGACTTAATATAAAATTAAGGCCCCGTTATATCCATTAAAATTTATATAAGGTCCCTCCAAAAACAGTCCACAAACATAGCAGTTGCAATCAACACCACTCAGACTACAACCAAGTTAAATTGTTAGCTCCCATGTGTATCATGGACAACCTGTCGTGGATTTTAGAGGACACCATCAAATTTTATCCAAGGATAAGGTGACAAATCTGCAATCCTTTTCCACATGAGTAACACCTTTATGATAATGCAACACTCACATACATGTCTAGGTCAATATTCAACGGATAAGTTTGCAACAACCACAAAGCATATAAAGAAATCTCCACAAGTGCACAAAGTCAATGTGTGTGCAATGTGTGTTGGCCATGATGACAACTCCTTAATGAGGAGGATACAAATGTCACTATGCTTGGAGGAATTGAACCCTGTGGGGGGCGCTGGGGAATATCACCACCCTGCTTGACCAACCAATCAAGCCCCCATAGACAATCAAAATAAAAATGGCATTGATCCAATTGCATTTTACTGAATTATCATGACACTCTGCACACAAAGCAATATTATTTGTATTTAGGGCTACCAACCCACAAAATATCTGATAAAGTAATGCTTTCATGTCTACATTAATAAAACATCTCAAGTTAAGAACGCCATGCTAAATAAGAACCTGAGATGTGTTACATTTCGACTGTCTATACAAGATAACTATAAAAAAGCACGTGTAATTTACTCATAAGTATTATCTAATACAAGCCAACACCCTGCATTTTTTGCAAAGTCCAGATATTCTGATACAACAAAAGGAAAGAAATTAAAACTAAACATTAGTGTTCATCAAAATAAGCATCTTAAAATGTTTATGTAGTTAACAAATAAAGCAATGCAGAGAGAACATTGATAACCACATAGTTACCTGCAAAAGAGGATCAGGAAAATATGATCCAGATGGGTCCCCATTCACAATAGTCATCCCAACAGAGTCATAGGAAGCCTTCTCCTTTCTCACAGAAGTTCCAGTTTCCAATAACCTAATCAATATTGGTATAACACTAACACCCTCTCCAACAAGACAAACCTTGCAAGCCCCTGACTCTAAGAGAATCAAAACCACAATTATTAGTTATTCTCTGATAGTTACAATAGTTGAATCCAACAAATGAACTAAGTATCGAATATCTACCCCTCCATCCATCCCAACAATGATATTCTTGTCTTCCTCTTAAAGAAGTTGTAGAAGTGAAATGAAGGCCTTCTCTTTTACTTGGGCCATATAATCTATGCTACCTTCAGTGACCAGTCTCAACACCACGATGGCATTACTAGATTCTTTCAACACTCTACTCTTTATGAGAATATCCAAATCGCCTTGATGAATATTGAATTTTTTGAAGAGCACATCCAGGTAACTCTGCATCGAAAGCTTCTAGTTGTAAAAAATCTCTTTGCACCTCTTTGTGTGCTCTATTCCTTCTTGCATAGTCAATACAACATTAGACAAAAGATCCTTTCCCAATAACATGAACAGTCCATGGTAATACATGTTATGGTCCAATGCAGAAATTCCAACTTCATTCTGATCATTTGCCATCTACGCAGAAAGACCTTTTTGGAACAGACCTCCCCAATTAGAAATGGAATCAGTTCTTGGGTTGTTCTTACACATTCGTATGCATCATTATTAGCATTATCATCAATCTCTCCACCTTGCAAAAACTAGAAAATTGTTGCATTCTATAAGACTGCATTTTATTGAGGAATTTTGTCAAACACTTGGTGTGCATCTTCCAAACTCCCTCATTTGGCATATAAGGTAGTCTACAATAAAAAAAAATCCAATTCAAATCCCATTTGTGTTATATGCAAATGAACCCATCTTGCACTGCAAAAGGGTATTTCACATCAACGTGGGATTTCAAGAGATGGCCATATGTATATGAATCCACCTGACTCCGAGTGCCTCCTTAACTCTGTTCTCTTTGCATAGTTTATCAATATCCTTGAAGCAACTTTGCTACTATTCTTGCATTCATTTCATGGAACATGGAATGGTGGAAGATCCATGTTTTCCAATTTTTTCAATAAATCATTAATTACAATAAAAACAACTTCAATTGAATTCAAGTTATCTAAAATAAGTTCAAACGTAGAAGATTAGATATTGGGAATTGCAAGGAATAGTACCTTGCGGAATAAGAGTTTATCTATAGAGAATGTGTTGCTTAGTTTCAATTTATTACAGTGTGGTGAAGAGATTCTACGAAAAGAGGATAGAGGAAATAGTTCTAGTGCCAATGGGTGCATATTTATGGGGTTTCTCATGCATGGCTCTCCCACTTGAGCAGTTCTCACTTGAACCCCTATGACATCATGTAATATACGCTGCCCATCATCATGTCATTTATTTGATGTTATAGTGACCCCATTTACCAAAATATGGAGGAACCCAGGATACCACTACCTATGATGCTATCTATCACCAATATGATCATCAATGTATGCAGGAGGAATGTTCTTTTCTCTCAACAGATCAGGCCCAATCCTTACTACTACATGATAAATTCCATTTGGATCTCGGATCAACTATTAAATATAAATGGATAAGATTCGGACAGGCTCCCAGATAATATTAACCAAATTGATATTCATTGGTTTACTTAGGAAGATCCATTTTCAGAGAAACCTCCTTTACACATCGATCACCAAGAAGATCATTTCCATGTTTTCGATGGACATATAATGGAGGTTAGGCACCCTCCCCTGTCTCTATAATCCTCGATCATGCCAACCCAACCCAACTAGAATATAATTAATTGTGTATGTAAGATACCAGAGCTTCCATGCCATTCGAAGATACACTTTCCTCTAATCTGATCACAGGGAACAAAAATAGGGAAAAATTTGATATGTTGTATAGTATGAATTTTATAAATCAGTTCCCGCCAAGTTTATAAATCATTTCCTAGCAGCGTTCAAAATTGAACCCTTCACAGCCCTTCCAAAAGGTTCTAGCCCTTCCCAAAAATTGCCCTTTAAAAAAATTTAAAATTTGAATTTTACCCAACCAACAAATAAGGGTATAATTTATATCAACATTTCAAAAGAAGAGCAACATTTGAAATTACCCATTCATATAAATTTCTCAAGATGTTGAAATTCTTATGCTATAAAGTTCAACTCATCATTCAAAATATTGTAAATATGATAAATTATAATCACTTACTCATGTCATGCACTCGGTGTTTAGTTGTTGAAGATGGCCAATAATCATTAATGACTATGAGGCACTAGCCATTGAGATGTGACTTTGACTCCCAAGTCACTTGGGGTTGTAATCTAAAGTGTGGCAATGTGTCAGCAACTACTAGTCTACTACTAGGCCCGAAACGAGCTCAAAAATTTGTTCCTACTACCTATGTGAACCTCGCTACCAATGTCCACTTTTTTTCATCTAAATGGAATTCAAAAGGTTGGTTTGAAAAGTCCTCCTCTACAAGACTTCATTTCTTGCATGAATATCATGGACTCATGACAACTATAAAGAACACTCGATGTCATGCAAATACAAATAATGGCATGTAGATAGGATCACAAACTATGCATAAATTGATTTATGCTTTGCTATAGAGAGGTGTCATTGGGCACACGATATGGAGAAATAATGGTTATTAACAAAATTAGAAAAACAATTGTTGGCTCAAGAATAGTCTTCAGTTTGATGAGTGGCATGATCGTGATGTTATCTCCCTCCATCCTTCCAAACATTTGTGGTTTCTCACGACATTTGTCCTCAGCGCTACCAAAATACATATAGAAATTACTTGTCTTTACATCCTCTTCTCTTTAAATCCTCATCTCATAGTCATAACTAAGGATTATTATGTCTACACATCCTCACCTTATAATACGAGTTGGGTCAAGGCGTAAAGACAACCATAAAATATTAAATTGTCAAGATGCAAAGAGTAAGAGAGAACTATAAGTAAGTCTTATATTAAATTTACCTTACAAGTCTTTAATTAACACTATCAACTGAGATTTGACAAGTTGGATTGTTCTGATCTTCTTATCACTCCTTACCAATGTGATTGCAAGGCATTCAGTGAAGGTGAAGTCCATAATTTTAGGTCTTCTTCCTCATTATCATGCCTTTTGGTAAGACAATAAAGAGGGTAGTGGCAAGCATCAGCATGGAGAATGGTCTTGACATAGAGTTTATACACATTAATTGTTTTCATTAAATAATTTAAATTCCTACCTATGACTATGGATTCAATGAATCGTGGACTGGTACAAAACACAACAAATTTTAGAGCCACAAGCACTTAACTACTCACACCTATAACTTTCTAAAATCTAGCCATTAATAAACTTCTTTTGGTATTCTGGTTCAATTTAAAAGGCGGATTTTTATACTCAAACATGCAATGAGTTGTAAGGATTCAATTGACTTAGGCCCCTCCATCACATACATGCATGCTTTCACAACAAGCGCTGAAAGAGCAGTATTTGTTTTTTGCATTTTTTTGTGTGAAAAGGTTTGGTTAATTTATACTTATCAATTAAAATACAATTATTTATATTGCACTTCATCTCTGAAGGGTTTAGAGAATAAATGCCCTTCCAATTGAAATTAAGACACACCCTTCAAATTTGATCATTGTTTCCCAACCGCCTTCGAATCAAATTTAGTTTTATTGTTTTAAGGCTTTAATTTGGTAAGGAAAAAATGTTGAAATAAAATAGCAAATGTAAAAGTTTAAAAACAAAACAAAACTTCTTCTTAGACATGAAAATGGAATAACATTCCTTGCACTAGGGTAGGGTAGGGATTAATAAAGAAAATAAAATAGGAGTTAAAGGTGAGAGATTCAGAGACAATCCATGGTAGAATCTCTTATACATGTAAAGAGTTTACTTTTTACTTTTTTATGGTTTGTTATTTTGTTATTTTTTAAGTACATTTTAAGTTTTTGAATTTAAATTAAAATGTGTTAAATATTTTTTTTATAAAAAAATAAAAAAAAATGTCAAAATGGATATTATGTATAATTTTTATTTGTTAAAAATTAAACCAACCTAATACCCTAAATTTTAGTATTGAGTCACATCACGAGCACCAAGAATCATAACTAGTGTTCTAAACTTCAAAATGAGCACTATATCCCACTTACAAGCCAAAGATTCCTTATGGAGGATCAATGTAGTGGTTTGGTACCCCACTCATTGGCCACAATCTCCATAGTAAAATGATACAGTATAAGGTCCTAGATTTTTCTTTATACCATGGAATGGTCCTCAAAATCCATCCCTAGTGAGCTCCATATTAAAATGATGCAACATAAGGTCCTAGCGTTTTCCTTATACCATGGAATGGTCCTCAAGGTCCATCCCTTGTGTGCCCCTCTTAAATCTGGTAGCCATATCTCACATGTAGGCTAAGGATTCCCTACATAAGCCCTATGCAATGATGTGGGTTAATATGCAAAGAGCATGAGCCCCATAGACAAATGTTCTATCCCAACAACATGGGGTTTGGTATCAAACCATGAATTAGTGACCAATAAGCATCCATGATTTGAAAAACCTCAAAATGGCCACCATATCCATATAATAGGGAAAAAATGGGCTAGGGATTTATGGATGGCCTATGTAGAACCCGAAAGCCACATGTTATGTACTAAAACTTGGATCTTCACCCTGGACCATGACTTAGGTCTTCAGAACCATCCTTGGTGCACTAAACCTTCAAATGCGATGCCACTTCTTCCTCACATGCCAAATAATTCATATGCATGGCCCATGTTGTGGCTTAAGGCCCCACACATGACATCTAAGGATTAGAGATAGATTCCAATATGGACTTAGGACGTGGTTTTTTTGCATCAAACTATGCCTTATCCCCGAGAAACGTATCAAATCTTTCAAACCTTGAAATCACCACCTTATCAAATTCGTAGGCCAAAGATTATGTATATGGGCATGTGTGATGCCTTGAGTGATGAAACATGGCATGTGATCCCTCGTAGAAATATATGGTATGGTATACTACCTTTCCTTTTGTCCCTAGACCATGCCATGGGCATCGAGAACCATCCTTGGTATGTTAATTCTCAAAGTGATGTATACATCACTTTTTTTCCATTGATGAGGTGTAGTGCCCCGAAATAATTTGGATCAAAAGCACTCTATTTCAAATACATACTATATTAGGGGACTAATACAACAACAATTCAATATTATTCCTTGAGCCTTTACAATCCACATCCAAACGAACAACATTGTGATATAGACACACATGAGGGGTGGAATCCCAAAATAGTGTGGATTAGAGACACTCTATATAAAAGGGGAACTATACTCAATGGATTTTGTAGCCATGATCAATATTATTCCTTAATCCTTTTATGAGTTGTGGCCAAACAAACAACGTCGTTTGGCTACTAATGAGGGGTAGTTCCTAAAAATTGTGTGGATCACAGTCACTTCATTTGAAAGCAGCACTATACTATGTGGCTATTCCATATTAACTGTTAATCATTTCACATGTAATAGCAAAAAAAACAACACTATCTATTCATTGATGAGATCTAACACCCCAAAATAGCATGGATTATAGGAACTCTATTTCAAATGTTAATTTTAGTGAGTAGCTATTGCATCCATAATTCAAGATTACACCTTAATCATTTTACATGTCGTAGCCAAAGAAAAAACACCATCTAGTCGTTGAGGAGGGGTAGTGCCTTGAAGTAGTGTGAATTGAAGGAACTCCATTTTGAAGAGGGGAAAGATATTGTATATATAATATAAGGGAAAGAAGGAAACCCTATATAAGTCCATAGGCATAAACCAAACTAGCCTTTGACTTTACCAACTTTCTATGTCATAAGTAACATGTGCCCCATCAAACCTTCCAATTAGAGGATCCCTCTAAACATATAACCACCCTCTTAGTAGCCAAGTTGTTGCCATGATTTTCAACTTAAATCAAACTAAGACCACCCGTGTCCTTGAATATTGTGAAAACATCCCAAAGCACGATGGGGAGACCCCATGCCCCACCATACTTTTCCCAAAGTTATGAACGAAAAATCTCCTTCGGGTGACAAAACTGCACCCTTCTAATGATTCAACAAGACATAGTATATAAGGAAGGACATAATGTCATCATTAATCCTAATAACATAATCAATAAACCCATCATAATGGTAGTTTTAGTATATTTGTTGCACACTCTACATGAACAACCAACATTCATAAGTCTTGAGGTTGATATGATTGCACTCATTATCGTCACTGGTGCTTCTACCATGCCTCATCTTTTTCCTATAATGAATACATTTTGCACACTTATTGAAATTAATGAGGCCAAGAGAGTATTGTCCCATGCTTCGCAACCATGATAATGCCCTGGCCATGGCCCATGGAAAAAAACTAGGGAATTAGGTTATAACTATTTTGTTTTAGGTGGAAAATGAACAAATAAACCATTACCCTCTCAGAGAAAGACAGTATAAACTGAGATCTGTCATCTGCCCCCTTTTCAAAATGCAATGGTATGGAGGATTTTAGGACAACCTGTTTTATCTATTGCAAAACTCAAGAACTTAAAAAATGGTATTCAAATGCTTGAAATATAATGGTGGGGAGGGAGAACTAGTAGCCATAGTTATTAGAGTTGTCAAAATGACCAGCAAGATCAAACTAAAAATGCAAAGAGTTCAGATACAACTTCAGATTGTAGGCACATGAACGTGACCACTTGTGCAATTGAATTGAATACAACGATGTTGATATTTGAGAAAAAGTGGGGAGGATCCATCCTTAGTGGGGTTCACCCTCAGTGAAAAGATCAAACCCTAGCTTGGATTCCAGATCGTCGTCTGCAGTGCACCTCATTTTATTATTTGGTGTACCTCCACGACCATGACCGTGACTGCCTCCCCTTCCCCATCCTTTGCCTCGTCCACCATCGGAGGCATTGAAATTGGAGCTATGAGCGCTCATGTTTTTGGAATCCAATTGGTCTCCAAGGGAATTGAACCTCAATCGAACTGGCAATCCTCCAATGGCAAGATCTACTCTGCCCATGGCCTAGATCCTTATCGGTCAGGTTAGAAATATGTCACTCTCCCGGGTGGGGCATGGAAGTATATCCCCCTGTCTCATTCTTTTCCCCTAACGATAAAGACAAAAAAGAGCAGCAAGACAGAGCATGAAAACACAGTTTGAATCCAAGGATCCTTCCCTACATATACAAACTTAACACAAATACTTCAAATTTAACCATTTGTTAAAGGAATGCAACCTCCATTTTTTATGAGTTATGGTGATTGAAACCCTTGACAACAAAAACCAAGGCTAAGTGGTGGAAGGAAAATGATTGAGTTACAAAAAGCACATATCGAAGACATCGCCATTGGTCTCCTATGTTCGGATGACGAATTGAATGTCAACCAATGATATGTTGGTCTCCTCTGTTCATCCTATGTTGGGTAGAAATGAACCTTGTGCACAGGAATGTGTGGCAATGCCAATGACTATAACAACACTCTCTACTGTTGAATTCCATGCACTGTTGAATTCTCTATAGAATTCAAGGATGGGTTCAAATGGCACACCATTGGATGCTCTGCAAGTTCAAGGAGGGCACAGAGGCTTCAAAATGGTGGGGATGTTTTTTTTATGTTATGTTTTATTATTATGTTTATTTGTTATTAAATTTAAGATTATAATTGAAAAAAAATCGTTTAGTTATATCCAACGTTCAAAATTGAACCCTTTCCAGCCCTTTATCCCTTCTAAGAAGTGTAATGTTAAAATTGTCCTTAAAAAAAAAATTAAAATCTGAATTTTACTCTTTCAATTAAGAAGGGCATAATTTATATCAACATTTCAAAAGAAGGGCAACATTTTAAATTATTCATCCATATAAATTTCTCAAGATGTTGAAATTCCTATGCTATAAAGTTCAACTAGTCATTCAAAATATTGTAAATATGATAAATTATTATCACTCACTCATTCATGTCATGCACTCATTGCTTAGTTGTGCAAGATGACCAGTAATCATTGATGACTATGAGGCACTAGCCATCGAGATGTGACTCTAACTCCCGAGTCACTTGGTGCTGCAATCTAAAGTGTGACAATTTGTCAACAACTACGACTATAACAAAAAAGAACTACTAGGCCCGAAATGAGCTCAAAACTTTGTGCCTACTACGTATGTGAACCTTGCTACCAATGTCCACTTTTTTTTTCATCAAAATGAAATTCAAAAGGTCAGTTTGATGAGTCCTCCTCTACAAGACTTCATTTCTTCCATGAATATCATGGACTCGTGACAACTATAAACAACACTCGATGTCATGAAAATACAAATAATGACATGTACCTAGGATCACAAATTGTTTAGAGGTCGATTTATGCAAATGTTGCTATAGAGAGGTGTCATTGGGCACACAATATGGAGAAACAATGGTTATTAATAAAATTTAAAAAACAATTGTTGGCTCAAGAATAGTCTTCAATTTGATCGGTGGCATGATCATGATTTAATATCTCTCCGTCCTTCCATCTATTGTGGTTTCTCAAAACATTTGTCCTCAACGCCACCAAAATACATATAAAATTACTTGTCTTTACATACTCTCCCCTTTAAATCCTCATCTCATAATAATAACTAAGGATTATTATGCATGCACATCAGCACCTTACAATACGAATTGAGTAAGGTGTAGAGACAACCATAAAATATTAAAGGTGTCAAGACACAAAGAGTAAGAGACAACTATAAGTAAGTCTTATATTAAATTTACCATATAAGTATTTAATCAACACTATCAACTAACATTTGACAAGTTGGATTATTGTGATCTTCTTATCAGTCCTTACCAATGTGATTGCAAGGCATTCTTTGACGGTGAAGTCCATAATTTTAGGTATTCTTCCTCATTTTCATGCCTTTTGGTAAGACAATAAAGAGGGTAGTGGCCTACATCGATATGGAAAATAGTTTCGACGTAGAGGTATACACATTAGATGTTTTTATTAAATAACTTCAATTACTACTTGTGCTTGTCGATTCTTTGAATCGTGGACTGGTACAAAACACAACAAATTTTAGAGCCCCAAGCCCTTAATTACTCACACTTAGAACTTTCTCAAATATAGCCATCATAATGAACTTCTTTTGGTATTTTGGTTCAATTTAAAAGGTGGATTGTTGAGAGACACACATGTAGTGAGTTACAAGGATTCAATTGACTTAGGCTTGATTCCATTTCCCCTCCATCCCATATTACATGTATTCTTTCACGACAAGTGTTTAACAAAGAGTTTTGATGCCCTGACCCCGGTTATGCTAGCTTTGCTAACTTGCTTGGTATGTGGGAATTTTTTTTTAATGTTTTATGAGTTGTGTATTATTTTTCTTAGGTTCCCAATCCTTATCATTCTTATATCTCTCAAGCTTGGATTGCACTTGGAAGCCCCAATATGGTTATGACATACCTAAGTAGTTTTTTTGTATAATGAAGTGTGCTCCAATTTGAAAAAATACAATAGAATAGTTGTATTTTAAATCATCCTAGTTGTTGATAGATTGTTGATTTGAGGATGCCAAGGTCTTAGTGTGAGTCTACCACCAATTTTGTTCAAAAAGTGTAACTGCTCTTACTACAATATATAAGAGTGGACCAGCCATAACATCTGATATTTCCATGTACGAGTTAAATTC
The DNA here is from genome assembly GCA_001517045.1 of Pseudotsuga menziesii. Classification (NCBI taxonomy): domain Eukaryota; kingdom Viridiplantae; phylum Streptophyta; class Pinopsida; order Pinales; family Pinaceae; genus Pseudotsuga; species Pseudotsuga menziesii. The sequence goes on along the minus strand of LPNX010075351.1, from coordinate 138,618 downwards.
CATTGAAAAAATTAATTCACATACTATTCAGGAAAAATTGATCAGGGTACACTATAAAGTACAACAGAAGAAATATAATATGGCACAGTAAGTCACTTTAGTATATCAAGTGCGCATGATTAGTGAGGATAGGAGCCTAGGCATGTAAAATAGTTAGAGCCATGTGAACTGCAGTAAGAAAAGATCATATTAGATTATAGAAAGTTTTTTATTGTGTGTGTTGTTGTAAAGAGATGAGACTATTTAGTTTTGCCAAACTTCAGGATGTGTGCTCTTTCTTTTAATTTATTACTGCTTTGAATTTTTAATTTTTGCTCTGTTTTAAAGGTACAAAGAAAGAGGACTTTATGCCAGAGATTGATGATGGGAAATCCAGATCATGTTTGATGAAATCTTAAAGGAGTCTGCTGAGAAAGTACAGTTTACAAAAAATTATAATATCCAAGAAGCAACTGATGAGGAAAATGTAGCAACACAAGCGAATTTGGAAGCAATTGATGATCCTAATGGTGCAATGACTACCATTTTCACCAGTGCACCTAGTGCTACAACCAGTGCTGATATTAGTCTTACATGATTATTAGACAAGTCCCTTCACTATGAGACTTTCTTCTCTATCTTAGGAAGTGAAACTCAAAATAATGGAAGGTGTTATGCTCTTTTATCAATCTCAGATGACTTGACAAAAATTTCAGTTAAAAATTCAGCACCTACAACTTACCTGGAGCTTATATTGCACCTTTTCAAGGTACTAATTTCCCCCTTAACAAGTAATCTAAATGTGACAAAGTGTGAAGTGAAAAGGGCAGTGAATATTGCACTAGATCTAAATGTGGCTCATTTACCTAGTTAATCATGTACTTTGAAAATGGAGATCGCGACATGTGGGTTGAAAAAAAACAACCTACTAATAGTGACACAAGCAACTCAAACACAACATGTGCATCTAAAGTACATTAAGTGATAAACCTAGGAAACAACCCATTGAACCTAGAATCCTTTCGGAGGTTAATGTTGGGACACATGTAATATCACCTAGTTATGTGGAGAAGCTGGATCTTATGTTATCTTGCATGGGTTTCAATGGTACCAATGGAATTGACCCTCCTTGAAAGGATAAATTTGTTTGTCCGAGACCATCTTGCTTCATAGGCACAGGAGCACTCCCTCTAATTTGAACACATTGCAAAACAGAAACATTGCTAATGGGTCTGACATAAGTTGTTCTAGCAATCCTTGAACCAAGGCGCTCTACTAAACCACTTAGAATTTGTTTGTATGATATGGAGTTTCTTCGTTACAAATTAAAATCTATTACGATTGGAAGAAATCAATGGAAACACAATGACAATACAAAGGGTTCCCATTGATTATAGAATGGAGTTGTAATTAGCTTAAACAACGCATTTCAATGTTGTATGATATAGAGTTTTTCCATTACAAATTGTATTCTATTGTGATTTGATTCATGGATTATAAAGAGTTGTGCTCAACTTCCAAGTTTGTCACATTCATTTCCTTCTAGATTTGAAACCCTTATCATCTTGGAGTATAGTGAATAATATTCAATAGATTGAGCAAATGGATTCCTTATATCCTATGACAACAATATGTTGTTGACCCATCTTGTCATATTTTATCACTGGCCTTATACATGACAGCATCTCACTACAATGTGTTGCATAAAAACCCCTTCACAAGCTTTATACCAATAAATATTTATAAGCTCTCTGCATCGTATTGCCTTGAGATTTATAACAACAACATTTGTGGAAATGTAGCTCCTTACATGGGACACGTGCGAGTATGCCTTCTTCCCAGGGACATATTGAAGAACTTTTCTATTTTTCTTCTTTCAGACAACAATCTTAGTTGTGTCCTTTCTTTTGAAATAGGAGAGATGATGAAACTAGGAAAGCTTGATCTGAAACCGCAATAATCTCACTAGAACCATTCCTTGGAGGCTTTTATATCTCAACGAATCCTTCAAAAATAGGCAGTTTAACTAAGCTTTTAGATATTAGAGAAAACTAATTGTTGGAAGGAACCATATCACCAACTCTTGGCCATCTTGTGATGTTGCTGACAAGTTAACCTTGATTATATGGCTGATGTGGAAACACTTAAATATATGATTTGGATAGTGTTTCAAAGATACAAAATAGCCAATAGTGTTTATAAAATAGTTTGCTAAAAGAATATTCAAAACATATTTCTTCAAGCACTGCAAAAAATATAATGCTTTCTGACATTGGAGGATTCTTGCCTCTTGGTGTGTTTCTGTAATGTCTTGGTGGCGAGTGCTCGAAATAACTCCTAAAACTTGAATATCCACCACATCAAAATAAAATTATTCTATTAGGAATTCCTTCGAACTTTGGAAATTTAATGACGCTTTATGAATGCATACAAACTTGTCCCTTTCAGGAATATTCCTTTCACAAAGGCGATGAGACCTTGGGGAAGAGCGAACTGGAGATGGTTTACGATAACGTCAAGCATAAGATAAATGCCATATCATGATGCTTACAACTTAAAAGATAAATGTACCTTCATCAACTACAACTCTACTCTTACCTTTGCCTAGAAATATTTCACCACAATTAGAAATATTAACTAGAACAATAGGTCTTCCTTGATCTGTAGTTGATAATCTCTCAATTTTATTTAGTACATATATTCCCTCAACAACTCTTCCAAAGAAGACATGCTTGCTACAGATAATAAGAAAAGGGACATTATATGAGAGTAAAGCAAACAATAGAGATGGGGAGAGGCAACATATCCAAATTAGTTAGACAAATGTTAGCCTCGCCCCCTTAGTAGCATATAGACCAACTGAATTCGACTGAAGAGAATTGCCTACAAATATTTATCAGAATTTAAAATGTCAAATGGTAAAAATACATTGGTGTCTTGCACCCAAAGAAAGTAACCCATTATTTCAAGGTAAAGGAATCTTGTATTTCTAAAATATGAAATTTCCATATGGTGACACTCATGAGTCATGGATAAAGAGAAAATATGTCAATCACAACCAACATGTAAAGTTGCTCAGACAAACTTAGGTGAATACAAAAAATCATAGATATGGAATCAAGTATATACCCATCAAGATGAGGTGTTGCTGCAAACGTAATAAAGAACTAAGAACCATTGGTGTTCTAAGATACAAAATTTCCATATGGTGACACTCGTGAGTCATGGATAAAGAGAAAATATGCCGATCACAAACAACATGTAATGCTTCTCAGACAAACTCAGGTGAATACAAAGTTTGTGGGACTTGATGGATTAATATTTTATGGGATCAACAAAACAATTACTCATTGAGTGAACAAAATAAAAAATGGAGCAAAGCCTAAGTATATTTCATCAAAAGAACCACTGCGAATTTTGTGCCCAAGTCTATACTTGTTGTTTACATGTGACTCCATGTCACGGGATGCCACAATTTTAGACCCTATGTGCACACATTTGAGGCTAATATGCACATTCCAGTACCCACAATCATGTCCCAACACCCCCCACACACACTTCAACATCTACACATGTTCTAGCTCTATGCATACACTTTGTCATCATGAGATTTGTGGAAATCACCATATTTTGTTGAAGATCTCTACACTAAACTAGAATATGAAAACATATATATGCACAATGATATTTAAAAAGTTTCTTGTCAAGTTATGGTTGTCTCAAATGGTTCCCTTTAGCAGTAAAGTGCATTCTACATGTAGCATAGTATAATTGCTTGACAAAATCAGTGAACCAACAACGTACTTGGTTGTAATGATAAATAATCAAGTTTTATGCAATCAAGCACTAGCAAAATGATGTCAAGAAATATAACAAGGATACCATATTTGGAATATATTGGGAAAATTGCCTGTAATGGCAAGCTTAATAAAGGGTTTGGTTCTTGTATTTCATACCTGTAAAAATGACCTTATGGTCATTGGAGGCCAAATAAGACTTGAAGGTGAAAATATAGAGTTGAATTTCTTGCATCCTACACCTGAAGGAGGAGCTTTGAAATGGAATCTGCTAACAGTTAAGGAATATGAAAGAGTTATACTTCTCACATATGAAACCATCCTATTGGCATCGATTCCTTGTTGAATGGTTGTCAAAAATATATTTGATATTTTCCACTTGCATATTTAGCCTATCAATACCTATGTGTTGGAACGTTGAATTCTCTACCAGCTCTTAGTAATGATCTGAACAAGGCAAATTCCTTTGTCATAGTAGTGGCTCTTAAAATTCATGGCATATTGAGAAATGTAATACTGTGAACAAGTGACAGAGTATATTACAAAATATCTAGTAATCAAGAGTAATATTAGCAATGGGGATTTACAGATGTTTGTAGAAGGAAATATCATTGGGACTCTATGGTGTCGAATCCTCCATCCAGCAAAGTAGCAGGTCCACATTACCATCATTCAAATCCCATATTTTGAAGATCAACAATAAAGATCAACCCCATATTCAAGGGCATCAAATCGAGCATTTCCATGCAGTCATTTAACAGGTGGTATTCAAAGGAGGGACAAAGGAGGGACAAATATCAAAGTATAGGATGTTAAAGCATATTTGGGTCATAGATTGAACACTTGAAAGCTACAAGATTCCAAGAAATTCTCTCTAGATTTATGGAAATAGTGGGGCATATATCCTCAAATTTTAGGTAGAATATTAGTTGACAGTTATAGTCAAACCTTCTATTTTAAGGGAATCGAACTCAGCAGCAATACCAGCATTTAGAAAATCAACTCAACAACAGTACTTAGCATTTAGAAAATCAACTCCAGGTGTAGCATTTCCTGGCTCTATGTTGAATGTTTTTCTTGTCGAAATTCATGGCGCAATTCATGTCACTAACCCTGGATTCATATATGGTGCTATGCTATTCAGGACATTTTTTGGGAGGCTATTATTGGCGTTATATGGGATTCTTTTGTGGACGCTAATTGGGACATTAATTGGGATGCTAATTATCATCCAAAATAACGCCAACTTTAAAAAATGGACGATATTTGGGATGCTAATTGGGATGCTAATTGGGACGCTAATTGGGATTCTAATTGGGATGCTAATTGGGACACTAGTTGGGATGTTAATTGGGATGCTAATTAGCATCCAAAATAACACCAACTTTTAAAAAGGGACGCTAATTGGGATGCTAATTAGTGTCCAAAATAGCGCCACCTTTAAAAAGGGATGCTAATTGGGATGCTGATTGGGACGCTAATTGGGACGCTATTTGGGATGCTAATTAGCATCCAAAATAGTGTCAAATTTTAAAAAGGGACGCAAATAATGCCATTAAAAGCGCCATCCCGTGGAAAAGCATCCAATTTGTCCAAAAAATGATGAAAAATACACTATAATGGATAGTGGACGGAAAAAGGAAGCTAAAAGGGACGCTAATCACAGGTTTTTGTTGTAGTGGGGGAATCAACAACAGGGGTTGGGCTGGTACTCGCATGACACGAGTTCCAGGGATCTATTCCTGCTACCACTATACCCCTATATTCTCTACAACAACCCGCAAGCCATGGGACACAGGTAAACCTGGGTGGGATTTAAATTTGTGGCCTCCTTTACAAAAAGTGACTTCATATCAAGAGATGTCAATGAGCCACACCTATGTGGGATTTGTTTTGTGAGATTAACATTCATGTATGTTAAGAAATTTAATCTCACTTGTCACTAGTGCATTAATTAGTTGGTTAGTTGAGTAGTTGATTTGGTCACCTTATCTTTTATAGTGACCCATAGCATTTTATGACCCATGGTTTTGTTGTTATGTAGTCCTATATATGTTGCTTCTTAATAATGAGAAGGAAATCAATATACCCATTGTGTTTTCTGCCATTTGTGCTTCATCTTTGTTTGTTAAAATTTAAAATGGTATCAAAGTGTATGGCCTTATCCATTGTCTTTTGTCTTGGATAATCCTTTGCACATAGTGAAAAGCACACACACACATAGAGATCTGATCTTATTGGAGGTTGTGATCGATATGAGAACACATCGGCATATTTGTTTTCCTTCTTTTACCCTTTTGGAGTAGTGACACTTGGTTTTTCCATTGGAGCTTGGAATAAAATTACTCTGATCCATTGATAACTGAATCAAAATCATTTCCAACTGCAAAACTACTCAGTGGGAGTTCAGTGGTTTACCTCTTCATGTTCCAATATTGCTTATATCAATGGGAATGGGCCGAGGGAGAAAAAAATAAAAAAGGAGCACAGGTAGAAGCGTAGATACCAACCTTGGAAGTGGAATGTAGGAACGTGCAGAAGAGAGGAGGAAGTGTGGGAATGTTGATCTAGAAAAAGAGTTGTAGTGTAGAAGAGTTGCAATAGAGGAGAGTTGGAGTAGCCTGAAAGCATACATGATGTGTGTGTGAGAGAGGGATTTCCCAAATTTGGATGATACTAAAAGTTGAGTGTCGTAGATGATGATTTTTGTAATAAATATTTATGTTCATGAATATAAAAACATGTTATATTTATTCCAGTTGATGAATGTGTGATGCAATTGTGGTTATCTACTTGTTTTCCATCTATTAGTCTCTCTCTAGTAGGTTGTCTGTTGTGCATTCCGAATTGCAGTTCCTAGATGCATCACATACCCATCTGCATCATCGTCATGCTGATCATCATATTCATCGCTTATGTTGTTAAAAACCAACATCATGCCAATTAGGCCCATGAGTCCTTGAACCAACAAATTGGAACTTTGTAGTGGGCGTTACAAGCCACTATGGTGGATATGCATTCCACTAGTAGGATTTATTGGCTATAAATGTGTCTCGATGTAAACAAGGTTAAGTGGGTGAACATGGGTGTTGATTCCTTCTTGTGGGATACAAGTGCCATGAGACAAACCATATAAATAAATATGAAAGAAAGCAAACCAACTGAAAACAGATGATTAAATACATAACATGTGCATTTCAACATTTTGATATCATTAATATTCTTCTTCATCAAACCCATCATCTATATCATCTGGTTTGGAGTTCATGTTGAAAGGATTGGCCATATCAGCATCATCATCAATGTTGTCAATTCCAATAATACAATCATCGTCTATATCATCATCCAAAACATGCACTCCTACATTTGGTTCAACTTCTTCAAGTTCTTCGTCTGACATATTGTCAATATCTTCTTCATCCAGAACATTGTCTCACACATATCCTTGAAATTATTCAACATCTTCCTCTGAAACATGAACTAAATAATCTTCTACGTCATCTTTTTCTTCAATATCAACTTCTTCCGCTATAATATACTTTACTGACCTTCCTCTTGGATCATATCTAACAACATATGACCAACCCACTCTACCTTGAACGTTTGAGTAGAATACTTGTTAGCATTAGCTTAGAAGAGCATAGGGCTCTGATCCTCACTCAATATTCCTTGTATTAGCCATGGTAAATTTGTTATCATGTTGAATAACAGTTCTATCAAGATCACGTTCAATCATCTATAGTATGTACCATTTGACGTCGAACATAACTAATTTTGAAGGAATTAAAGTCACACTCAAGCATATCATTCGAAAACCCATAGTATTGATTTTCAGATTCTTGAGGATGTTTGTCACTCCTAGAGGAAACATTAGTAACCTAAATATTGCAGTTATCTCGCTATCATAATTTTTCATCTTTTCATCCAACATTTTTAGACGAAATTTGCAGCCTTTTTCGCATAGCATTATGGTGTTTCAACTGCAATATGCCAGACACATTAAAAAAAACATATCGTCAATTCATGAACATATTTATACTTGGAAATTATGCAAATTAAGAAAAAAACACGACATATGCTTCAATATGTTATTAAAAAAACAAGTAGTATGGGTGAAGATGCTTGTGTGTTTATCTCTTAAACCATGTGCTAAATCAATTTCCGTTAGAGTAAGATTTGTGTCTTAGTTAAGTTCATCTTCTTTCACCAAAGTAGACACACCTTCCCATGTTAACCTACAATTATTAGATTCTTTACATTGTTCAATCCATACCTTCAACCAATCAAGATTGTTTGCAATGTATAAATGTATTGCATCCCACTCTAAACTAGTTGTATTAAAATAAAACAATTCATATACAATTACTTACCAAGGAATACATTTATATTAATAATGGATTATGCACGAAGACTAAAATTAAATAAGTACGACATACATAGTAATAAAAAATTCAAATGTATTATAATATACACCATATACTTACATCTCACTCTCCTCATTCTACCTTTCCCCAATAAATGCTCCCCTCTAAATTTGTTGATGGAGTTGACATCCCAAATGCGATCCACATTAATAATTGAAAATATTTGAGGACTATATTGAGTAATAAAAACCATGGTTTGATATAGCATATATCCCTCTACCATATATCCCTCTGGATGTTCTCTTTGTCTAACCAAATCCTTGACTGGTTTCAATTTACTTTCAACCATTCACATTGACCTTGTGTGTACAAGTACACACTTTTCAATCTCCTCAACTTGGTGTATGAGGAAGTGTTCTTTGCATTTCACACATTAGATGAGGAATTTGTCTCCTCAAATACTTTATAAATTCTTTGGTCTATTTCTTTAGATGGCAACCATACTATATACAAATGATGCAAGAAAATCACAAGTTTCAACAAAAAAGTAGATAGTACATTACAAGTAGAACACATGCATGCACTCAAAAATAAGTTGTACAATGAATTAATGAACATATTACACTTTGCATATAAATTACCACTTACCTCATATATTTTCCTAGATCATATATAACTTGTTTGACATTGTTGTCAATTTTTTTATGGGAGAGATAAAGGTAGAACATACTGTAACAAAAAAAATGATCAATCATAATTTATTCCCAAATTAATTAGTAGAGAAAAAAAAACACTTACAAGATGTTTCCCCAATATACAAATATATACACCAAAATAATTACCTTATTGAAGGTATGCCAATCATGAGCTTTTATCCCACCTAATTCACCTATTTTTGTTAGGATATTTTTCATGTTTGAAGAAAATCTAGCAGGAATTTTGACTTTCTCAATAACCTCTTTAACATCCTTACTTTGTTGCTTTGTTAATAACCATGGAAGGGTGCTTATATATTAGTCATATTCATTACTATTTGAATGAGTCACACTTAGAATTCCATGATTGTCCTCCTTAATGTCAATACAAATCTTGACCATTTCTCCTTTATCTCTCCTTCCATATAATATTCGCCATAAGGTCTTTGTTACATTCTTCCCAATGTGCATTTTATCAAACATATGAACAATTTCTAGATGCTCATAGCAGGGGAGCCTACTAAATTACTCAGGATAACTTTCCATCCCTCGTGGAAGCACCTCATTATTGATCACGACCTTCAACATGAATCATAATTAAAGATATTATAACAACACTTTTCAATTATTAAAGTGAACAAAATGCAATAAAAATATAAAATATTCCATACATTTCATGCATATGATACATAGACAATTTGATCCATAGCTTGATGATATAAATATCTTTTATATTGCTTCTTCCATAGATGAGGTGACATTCTTCGTGGTTTTAGTCTAGTCTCTTTTTTCCCATTGAAAATATATTTTTCAGTTGTTTGATACTTGTGGTTCTTAGAAAGTAAGTTACTATGCTAATAAAAAACCTCGTTTCTTAAACTTCTTGAACGACGAGATTTCATCTGAGGACCACAAACTGGGCATGCAAATTTACCCTTCGTCTAAAGACTTGCAAGAGATTTATTAATTTTTATATCAATAATTTTAAGTATGTATAATGAAGGGTTTATTTAAAAAACATGCATGATATAAGCTTCATTAAATTAAACTATTAAAGTGCACATTAACGTTATTACAACATACCACATAAATGTGTTATCCCTGGGCATCGTGAATTATCCATACAAGCATTGCATGGAATTGAAATTCCCTTTGTTCATTTGTCGGTTTAGAGATATCATACATAGTCATGCCCCTCCATAACTCTAGTAACTCCTCGATAAGGCTCGATATACATGCATATGTTTGAATTGGTATTTACCTATTTGATTGAATATACAGTACATAGTTACTACATATATGAGTAAATAAAAATATATAAGGCATTATTTAAAAACATAATTGTTATAATGTATTTTTTGGTAAATTGTGTTTCTTTAGTATGAATTTGTACATATGTAATCTGAGGTCACGATATGTTCTAGACATAGAGTGATCCGATAGTTCATTCTCACCTTGATCTTGATGACCATTGATCCATGGATTAACACCTAATTGGTCCATGATCTCTATTTAAAGAGCATGGAGGGCCATTTTCTAGTTGATCAATTATGAGAAGCTCATTGTAACATCCTTTTTTCGTTTGCATAATAATATTTCCTTTTAAGCATCTATTTGGATGGGGCCATGGACTGTTTCCCTCTCCGAGGATTTTAACCACATAAAAACATCAATGTGTTGACCTATTATTTGTTTGTGTGAGTGGTTGCTATGGAATTCAATGTTTTGGAAATATCTTGTGTTAGTTAAATGGGTGTTGACCATAGTTCTATAAGAAAGGATGGAGGTATTACCCATTATTTATCCTATGAAACCTAGAGTTATGGGTATGCATATTAAGCCACTCTCCCCTAGATGTATGGTGGGGACTACTAGTCACGTATGTTGGGGAATTTAGTTGGATATAGGAACACTTCCACTTATGAGTTAAATATCTAGACTTAGTTTGATATATTTGGCATTGTGATGTATTGCGGTAGAGGAAAAGATAAGACATGGAAGATAAAAGTAGGTTAGGGGGGAATGATAACTTGAATTTAGTTGAGAATTTTGTTTGAGAATTATACTTTAGAACACTTTTTAATTAATTATGATAATATTAATGTGATGTTCAATTCATATTGAATTATTGTGACTTGGTAACTTTATTAGTGAATGATATGTTTAGTTAATTTATTGTCATGCATATTGGGTTGTGATCATATAGGAACTATGCATTTAAAAATGGTGATTGTTATAATTAATACACCACAAACTATGTGTCCATTAGCTACATGTGTATGTGTTGCAAGTGTACACTAATATTGTTTTTAAAATACATTAGTTATTAATTAAAGTTGTTAATAAATTTATACATGATAGGTGTGGTAAGAAAATTAAATGTATGCTTATAAATTACATTTCATTTAGGAATTATGATTTATTTTATTTTTTATTATAAAATTAAGTTACATTTCATTTAGCACTTCATTTACATTTTATTATAAAATATAATTGCATTTCATTTAGGATTTAAGTTCATTTTATGAACAGAATGATTTAGTAAATTTTCCAAGGATTTGGTTTTTACACATAATTGGGTGAAGGTCAACTTTATTAATTGTGGGTCGAGTTTCAAGAAATAAGGTATTATTTATTATTATGGGACCTTCAGGGACCTTCATGGGAAATGGAAAACCATTTTTACCTCGAGGCCAAAAGAATTAAGGGCCTTGTGAAATTATCGAATGTTTGAATTATGAAATTTATACTTATAAGAAGTTATACCCAAATTTCAATGGTATTAAAAAAATGAGTACTAAGTACCATAAAAAAATAAAAAAATTGCTAAAAAACTAAATACTTATATGAAGAAATAGACTTTTACATATAGAAAAGATAGTAATTGGAACTAAGTTCCCCACTACATGGTATCCATTCAACAAACCTATATCAAGTCGTTTTCTATAACTAATAGTAACCTCCATGACAATGTTACTAAAACAACTAACCTTTTTGTATAAACCTACTCCTACAACCTTTCTACCTTTCTGAAAAAATGAACTTACTATGATTTTTTATGAACGAAACCTTTATTGGTAAAAGAGAAAGAAGTAAGCTATCTACAACGATTTGCACGGGTCCACTCCACTCAGTTAAGTGATAACTTACTCCGTTACCTTTTCATAATTTCTGTCACCGTTACATTATGAGTGATTATGACCATGTTTCTGTACTCTACAACCAACAACACTACGAATCAACTCCTGAAAACGCAGCTGCGGACTACTCTCTTTACTCCCTTTTGTTTCGTTCAATTTAGAACGGGAAATGAATTCCAATTCGATGAGAGTATTTGGCAATTTTCCAACCTTCACAAGATCATTGTACCCTAAGATGTGAATAATTTCAAGGTTGGGGAAATGAATTCCAAAGTATATAAATAAAAGATGTTTTATAATACTATAATGAAAATTGAGTATAGGGTAGGTTGACAATTTGAGACATTTTAAGATTAAAACATTAAAACTGTGAAGATAACTTCTAATAACTTTTAATTTAGTAATTTATACCAATCTTCATAATGTAAATAAAAACAACTATCTAAACTTTTTAAATTCATTCAATACTTTTCAAATTCATTTAATATCTTGTAATGCTTCATTGGAATTATACATTAAATTAAATAGTAATATTATCGAAACACAAATGTTAACTCAACAAATTTCTATTTACCTCTACTTCGTCTTGTCACAAAGTTTTTAATTGGCTCCGTGAACACTTGTACAACGTTTAAATTCTTCATTGGAATCGAAGAAGGCAGCGAAGAGCTGGAACACTTGTTCCAGCGGAGCCATATGACATTTGGGAACTCCACTCTCCTCAAAATGCGATTCAAGAGAGCATCTTGAGTATCAAGAAGTTGCAACCTTCTCATACGAATAGCAACCTGTATCTTCAAAATGTTTCAGCTTCTCCTCCGAACTTGTTGGATTTTGTGTTGGATATTGTGCAACCTGAAAGTCTGTCTTTTTTACGGAGTAAAGAGAGTACAATGATCTTGTGAAGGTTGGAAAATTGCCAAATACACTCATCCGAATTGGAATTCATTTCCTGTTTTAAATTGAGGGAAATAGAAGGAGTAAAGAAAGTAGTAGGCAGTTGGGTCTTCAGGAGTTGATTCATAGTGCTGTTGGTTGTAGAATACAAAAGCGGAGTCACAATCAGCTACAATATACTTGCAAAACAATTTTAAGATAAGACTAAGAAAGGTAATGGAGTAAGCTATCACTAGATGACCTGATGGTACAAATAGTGTGGTAGATAGCTTACTCCCAAGAGAAAAGATAAAATCATGAAAGAAACCCTTGTTACTACAAGAGAAAAGATAAACAAAAGTAAGATATTGGGAGTATCTAAAATCTCTCAATAGGGTTTTTATATTTATAGTATTAAAAAAAGGAAATTTAGGAATTTCTTTAAAAGAAAAATTAAAATATTGGAATTTCATAAAATAATTAAACAAATAAATAAAATATACAATAGCCTTAAGGGTTTGCTCAAGCAATCATGGGCTAGACATGAGATATTTCCCCATTGTTGGGGAGGTCATGTGTTAAGTCTTATGATCTCTCCAGTGTTAAGCTCTATAATCAAGGCCAATTGATTGCCTCATTTAGCATCCATGAATCATAGAAAGTACTTAGAGAGTTTTCAATGAAGTTGTTCCTTAAAAACATAAAAATAAATAAAGTAGAAAATAAAAGAAATTTTTTAAAGTTTTATTTAAAATAAAATAAAATATTTTATTTTATTTTTGTGGTAGGTTGCATAAGTCGTGGGTCGTGTGGCCATGGCCATAACCGATGGGGTTTTCCATGGTTGTAATGTCCATGTAGCCTGCAAACCATGATGACTAAGTATGTCTAAAGGGATGCCAATCCCTTCATGATCGACCATGGTACCACAACCATGCAAAAAAGAAGGATAATCCCTAGGAGAAAACCCTTTCAAAGAAATATTTAAAACTTTTTAAAAATAGACATAAATTTTTAGAAAGAAAAAAAATAGAAAAAAAAAATTAAAATAAGATTTTTACTTAAGGAAAAAACAAAATGACAAAAGCAAAAGCATAAAAAAATATTTATGAAAAAAATATATATGTATAAATAATATTAAAAATACTACCTCAAAAACATTAGCCCATCTTCAAAATTATAATCTAGAAGTAAGGAAAATAGAGAAGGAAGAGTTTACCCTTGAATTCTCAAGTACCTACAAAACAAAGAAAAAACTGCAGTCCTGATCCAAAAAAAAGGAAGGAAAAACACACTAAAGCATTATAACAAAGGCTCCTTGGGCTGAAACCCTAGTAAAGAGGAGTGATTGAAGACTTAAAATAACAAGGAAAAATGAAATAGAATGTGAGAAAGAAGTGCTTTGTCGTCCCATTTAGAATGTGTGTATAATTAATATATATTTTAAGGAGGAGTGATTGAAGACTTAAAATAACAAAGAAAATGACAAGGAAAAATGAAAATGGAATGAGAGAAAGAAGTGCTTTGTCGTCCCATTTAAAATGTGTGTAAAATTAATTAATATTTTATTGAAAAGTGGTAAGGATTGACAAGGGTGCGTGGTCTCATCAAATGCTATTAGGTGGTGGGTTATTTTTAAATTTTTTTCTTATGTTAAAATATTAGAAAAAAATATTTATTTATATTTATCTAAATTATAAAAAATTTATTAATATATTAGATATATTTTATATTTTTTTTAATATAAATTTTAATTAATTATAATTAGCCTATATAACAATAATTATGAAATAAATAATTATAATTAATTATTAATAAAATTAATTAATTATTTTAAGTAGGTTTGGGAATGTGTAGTATTTGAATTAATGGATATATGTGTCAAAGAGACTTAAAATGGAACTTGGAAACTAACAAAGTAACAAATACCATGTAATACTCACGGAAACTATTTGATTTTTTTTTTATTAACTTTCTTGACTTATATTCACCTTGTGTTAAGTGACATGTTCATTATGAGCAAATGTAAAAGAAACTTATACCTACGCATAATTGTGTGTGTGTGCGTGCATATAGATAATTTAACAATGTGACCCAAGTTCCTTACCAATAAACGTTGATGTTGTGATGCAAAATTAATATGGTTAGGATGCATGGAAGACAAGGTCTGATGAAATTGTCACAAAGTTCATCAGTAGTAGCACTACCAACACAATTATCTGAGCTAGCTCCCATAATGCGCTCTCTGGAGTCTATAAAATGAAATGCTAAAAGAATGCCTAGTTGTGGGTGTGGAAATGGAGCCCCAACCATTAAGGGATGGTAATCTCGAAGTGCCAAGGAATATAGAGAAATGATCTCCTCCTGAGGACATTACTAAGGAACTTTTGGCAATCAAGCTCCTAGAGTATTTTTGGGGTTGTGCAAGGGAGTGTGTCGGGGCATGGTTGGAGGGCACGAAAAGGTGATTTATGCTAAAGGAGTATGCCTCCACTTCAAAGGTCAAAATATCCAACTTTAAACTTCAATACATCCCTTGAAGTGGTGAGAAAACCTTGAAAAAAAGTTGCATCTCACTCCAGACATCATCTCGTGGGAATTATTTGAAGAAAGGTTTAGAAAAAAAGTACCTACTTGAGTACTTTGAAGAGTAGGTAAGATATTTTCATGCCATGATATAGGGAAAATTAACAATGGAGGAATATGAGATAAGATTCATGGAATTGGTTAAGCATGTCTCATACATGAACATGTATCAACGCTAAGTAGAACGCTTAATGCATGAGATGAATTTTAAGATTAGGGCCCTTGTGTGGATGTGGAAACTGAATTAGGTTGCTAGGGTGGTTGAAAATGCATGGTATGTAGGAAAAATATAGGACCAAAGGGGATCATAGAGGGAGAGAAGGATCAATCGTTCCACAATATTTAGGTTTTATTAGGAAGGCCCCTTTGACCTTCTCCAAGCAATAAAATTCTAGGCCACCCCCTTATGGACAACAGAGTTGCACTTAGCATCATTATGCCAAATGTTTCAATTTAAGACTTTTAGTGTGATTATCAAGGACTCGTGAGAGTGCAAGGAATCCATGAGGGACTTTTAGTGGGGAAAGCGATTCTAGTGGAAATAACTCATTTAAAATATCTCAGTAGTTTAATATGCAATCCCCACCCCACATTTCTTGTTAGGGATGCGAGGGTCCTCATTTCCAACATAAATACCTCGAGTTACAATCCAATACTATGCATAGAGAGGGAGAGGCCCCAGTAGGGAATACAAGCATTAACCACAATGATTGATAAAATTCAGGCTAAGAGTTAATCTTCTATAGTGGAATCTTTGGGTTTTGGATACCGAAATTTTCATGGTAGGGATATCACATATATCGGATAGGATGGTTCTAGAGCTCAAGCACCTCTTGGTAGACCAAGTTAATATCCAATGGAATAAGGACAACCCAATATTTTCTCCCTAAGACGATGCAAAGGCCACCCATTGTGATTATCCCACACTTTTTTCCTATCATTATGGGACAATATGTAATGCTCCATATTTTAATTTAAGCTACTAAAATTACATTATGACATATTTTGTATTTATTTTATTATCATATCTTGAACTAAGCTATACTACTAAAATGATGTTCTATGGAGATATGGACCTTCCTATATGTGGAATTTATGTATAAATTTACTATTTATGTTGTTTATATGATTTCCCTTAAAAAATGGAAATTTGTAGTGCATGGATACCCATTTAAACTATATGGCGAGTCAAAAATTTGTGTGATGCACATGATAAATAAACTGTCTTGTTTACATTGTTTGTTGGTTCGTAACATGGAAATCACATTAAAAAAAATTATATGGTTTTGCGTGATCTTGTGTTTTGGTAAACTAGCCTACAAGTCAAACGGGATAAGAAACAACAAAATAATTGTGGAACTAAAGTAACATTGATGGTTCATATTGAAAGAGAACTTGTATGCTATGAAGAATTAATTCATAATTTAATTATATTGCTTTGATACATGGCTATATGATATATGGGCAAGTGCAAGCTGTACAAGAAGCACAACTGCCAAAACTAGTCATTTGATGATGTGCCTCTAAGAACACTAACAACCACTCAATATGGCCAATAATAGGGTGTTGACCCTAGTTTTATAAGGAATGATGATTCAAAGTTAGTTGAGAGTATTTGGGAATTAGATATGCCACTTTAGTTCCATACGTGGTTTCTACCATGTTTAGAAAACTTGTCTTATTCATTGTGATAATCTTAGTGTAATGTTCAATTCATCTTAAGTTAATGTGACTTAGTAAAGATTATTGAATGGTGTGTTTACTTGATATATTGTCTTGCATGGTAGTTTGCGATCATACAAGAATTTTGCATTTAGTGGTAGTTATTGTTATTATCAGTACACACAAGTTATGTGTTTGTTATATATGCATACATACCTTGTACACTTACACTAATATTGTTTTTAAAATACATTAGTTATTAACTAATATTATTAATTTTTTGATGCATTATGAGTGTGATAAAAAATCTAATTGAATTCTTGTAAGTTAAATTTAAATTATATTTTATTATAGAATTAAGTTATATTTTATTTAGTAATTAATTTAATTCTATTATGGAATAAAATTACATTTAATTCATGATTTAATTTAATTTAATTTCATAAATCTTGCCATGGATTTGATTTGTTTGATTTTTACACTTGGTGAAAGCCAAATTTATTAATTGTGAGAAACTGAGGGTAGGATTTCAATACATAAGGTATTATTTTATTATTATCGGACCTTACTAGGAAAGGGGGGAACCAATCTTCACACAAGGCCAAAAGGCATAAAGGGAAAATTTGGAGAAGGATTAGGGGTTAGATTTTATACAAGAGTTGTAGATTTTTGTAAGGGAAAAACATTGAGAGGGGGATATCGAATTGTAAACATTGAACTTAAGCTGGAAATTATTACAAAGGCATTCTATAAGGCTACTAGCTAGTTGTTATTGTTAGAGGCATGGGAATATAGGGTTAGGAAACCCGCTAGATTCCTAAATCTAGGTAGCTTAATAAAGACTTAGTTATTTAGGAGGATAAGTCCCAGTTTAGGCAACACTTGACTTCTTTGAGGAGATGTTAATGAAGTGCACAACTTAATTAACTAGTTTTAAAGGTCATTTCCTTTCTCTTGCTTTAATTAATTTGTTGGAATTGTTGAGTATTTGTAGTCTCTAAGTATCAAAATTGAAATAATTATTGTAGGGAAATTGAATTGATGTAAGTTATGCTTTGAGTTACAAAGTAGCTGATAGAAATTGTGCTAAGAAAAAAATTATATTTGGGAATTTATAAGAATGCTAGACAAATTTGAAATTATCTAGATACCTATATTGATTAACTCCCATTAATATGAACGATGTTACATTTATTTTAACTATGGCACATTAATGTATATTTATGATATAAGTTCCCTAATACTTTTAATACCTAAAATACACATCCGGGATTCTAAATATCTCATACACATAAGCATAAAGTTGGAATTCTGACTCATTGTTGTGAATTAGTTAGTAGTGCACTAGTGCGTTATAAATATAAGTACCACACTAATGTGATTAAATAATGGAAGAACACCAGTTAAAAAAAACTATGTTAGAACCTTTGGTTACCCTTAATTTTTTATTAAATTTAAAATCCATTAAAAATTCTCTAAAACATCCACTAACAACAATAGAGGTTTAGAGAAGGTTGTCTTGGTAATTTTGCTCAATCTTCTAACACTACAATCCTTCGCAAAAATCTCCACTAGAAGTTGTTTTCCTTGGAGTGTGTAAAGGCCTTAAAGAAAAATTCTTGGATTTTTGTAAATATAAAGCATACTATAAGACACAAAAGAAAAGAAACAAATGTCTAGCTCGTTAGAAATTTACATAATGTTTCAAATAATGAGTCTAAGAGGATAATCAATACACCTCTTTGTGAAATTCAAGTTACTCAAACACCCCAACAAACTCAACACAAAAAACCAAATTCTATAAAATTTAAGGTTTATGAGGCCACCAAGATCTCACCCTTTATACATCATAGAATCCACAAGAATCCCCGTGAACTTGATTCCCCATTAAGCTCAATGTAATGGCATTTTGAGCCCATAAATTTAAAGGGAGCATTATAGTAATCCTTATTTCCAAAGAGAAATTGCACTTATTTGTTGTTTCCATTCTACAACATGTAACACCATATTGTTTTCCCATGATGCCAAGGCATCCACAATACCACTAGGGATTAGGACTAAATAGTTTTACCTACTTGTCTTCATGTTACTAAAATAGTAACATGATCACTATTATGTCAATACAATTCTTCGAGATCGAGAATCCAAAACATCGTGGGGTATTTATAGCTCACTCAACACACTTTGTTCGTGAACTCATGACCTCCAAAACCCTAAAGGACTAGAAGAGGCTTGAAACGCCATATCTACAACAAAAGCTCCTTCTATCGTAGTGAAACATATCCAAACCAAATAAATTTGAAGGAATTAAGAAAGGAAGTCAAGTCAATGCTCTTTACTTTAAGAGACAATGCTATTTAGAGATTTGGAAGCAACTCCACTATGGATCCTATCATAAATCCATGTTGAGAAGAACTTTTAGTAGATAAATTAAAGAGACAATGAGATTGAGAGTTCCAATAAGGCATGCTTTAAAAGGAACCTTGCAAGCTAGGTTTTTTTGGGTGCATATCTATAACCTTAAAGGTCCCTTCATTTCAAGTTAAAACCTTGAAGATAAGGCGGTCCTCTAGGGTATAGTTAAACTACCAATTTAACAAGAATTGGACATGTAGGTAACCAGCTTATTATGTTTTTCTATCTTGGAATTACTTTTAGAATGTTGAAATCATACTTTTTTAGTGAGCTTGCTTTGATTACTTTTTCATTGTTTTCAATTAGTTGTATGGATTGCAAAAAAACATTACTCTGGTTGACAATGTTTCCAAACAATTATTATTAAAATGTTTTTTCTAGGATAAAAATAAGGTGATGTGATGTGGTTTTAAATTGCCAAACTAAAAAACAAAACAAAAAAATCATGGAAAATAGATCCAAAAAGTATATAAAATGTTATATAAAGTGAATATTAAAGCATGCACAAATTTTGTTATTAATATTTTACTACATGATTTGACAATTTGAAAATGAATTAACTCAACTAGAATTAAACATTATTAGATTGGCATGATCAAAATGAATTATTAACAATAATTTTATATGAGCCATTTTATTTTAGTGTATATTTTTCAAGTTCAAAATAATATATTTTCAAATTTATTATCAACTTATATTTCAATTTTTAAATTTTAATACTTATTTGAAATATATTTTTATAACATCGTAACATAGTAAATGATTAAGTTTATTTTACTAAATGGTTGAGTTTATTTTGTTTTTGATAATGGATTTATTTTTACTTATGATGACGATAGTGGTCCTTAATGTGCATTGAGACCAAATTTGGTCTATCGGACCTTAAGAAAGAAATAAATTATTTGATTTGTTTTAAGATATTATTTCTATTCTCAAAAAACTTAAACATGAGCATCCCTAGCTCACCATAGTTTTGAGAAGTTAGAAGGTTAGAGGGGTCAAAAAGATTATGGAAGTAAGAACTAATGTGGGTGTAGGTGGGGCTTTCCAAGCGAAAGTGGTTTTCATCTTCAACACTCATAGACTTATTTATAATATTTATTTCTTTGTTTTTAATTTCATAATACTGAATTTTAATATTTGTTTATTGGAAAACATTAGAGGTCATTCTCCAAGACTTGTGTCGTATCAAGTCATGACATTGTGTTGTATCAAGTCCTAAGTATCCTCATATGATTGAGGTGGTGGTGTTGTATTGCAGAGCTTGTGAGTAATATCAAGCTGAGTCTTGTGAGTAATATAAAGACTCGTCTTGTGTTGTATCAATACTGTGGACTTGTGTTATATCAATACTAGACTTGTGTTGTATCAATTCAACGATTCTCATAGACAGTACCCTATGAGAATATATCTCCAATTGTGGAGATTGTAATAACTCAAAAATTCGTAAAAATTTAAATTTTTTCATGTGACATAAAATGTCAAGTGTCAATGCCAATGAACCATTAACTGTTAGCGGATATTTAAACAGTTTTGAAAGAAAAAAAAAGATTACTTCTTTTATTTGGTTCTGTATAACTTAATGGCTTATCTTAAATACTATGTTAGTATTGTTTAAACATAGCAGTTATATTTTTCAAAAAGTTATAAAACAAAACTACATCTTAACTAATGTTAAGTGTGTTATTGTCTTCTTCTGTCAAGTAGGGAGAATTCTCAGGTGTGTTTGGGGCTTACTTAGCTTTACAGCTAACACAGTTGAAATGTTGGTTCTTTACAGGTTATGATAGGTAAGCTTTTTGTTCGAGTAAAAATATCTAGATTGAGAAAAATATTTCACTAGCATAAGATAAAATGCTAGTATTTAATACGTTTAAATGCAGCTTGTACTTGTAAGAGGTAACGTTGTCTTAGCTAATCGTCAAACTGCAGAAAGGTGGTAACACAAAACTGTGGAAAGATGGGTTAAATGCATAATCAGTTTACTACCAAAATGGAAACAATTAATTCATCATGTAGTTTTCAACTAAATGCTTAGATTCTTCAAAAAGAGTTGACTAAGCACTTCTCTATGAAAACTCTTACTTCTTCTCATAAGTATTCATGATCTAATGTTTAAAAAGGAAGAGATAAGTTTCACAAGCTTATACTTAAATTTCATATCTGTCATAAAACTTTTGGAGTTTGGTTTTAATCATATTCATTTTGAATTCTTTTGTAAACATAAATGAAATATTCTAGGTTGTTGAACCATTACTTAGTCTTTCTAGTTTATAGAGTTTTGTTTCTTAAGAGATTCTCTTTTCAATAACTCATCATACTCATTAAAAGTATTAGGGTGAATCCATGAAGATGGGTGTCTATTTTGGGGGGTCTTATGAGAAAATAAATTTGATTTTTTCATGTTTTTCAACTTTGGGTGGACGAAAGTGATATTTTCGTTTAGAATCTTTCAAGTAAAAACAAAAGTTTTAGAGAATTATGTTAGCTTTCTATTCATAATTTTTTGAATTGTTTTTATTGAGATTTGATATGTCATTTCGGAAAATGTTTGGCAGTGTGTCCTTATAAAATGAAAGGACTAAAAAATAGTCATGTTTGGTTGCGCCCGTAAAATCATTGTTAAAGTCATGTTTTGCAAAAAAACAAATATGCTACAACAATCTACACAGAATATACTATTGCGATGACTATAACTTTGTAACCAACGGATCTATATACTAATTATAATATTTTTTTGAATTCAATCAATGGGAAAATCTTGTCGATTTTAAACATGTTTTTGGTTGCGCCACTTTTCTCTCAATTGACTATAAAACTTAAAAATATACGAATACCCTTTTGAAGTAGACACTCCAATTAAGTGCACCATATTTGTTTCAATTTTTTTGGTGGTGTATTTTTAAAGTTATATATTTTTCATTTCACCGCATTTTGAAAGAGATGAAACTAAACTTGACACATGTTAAGAAACAAAAAAAATAAAAATATCAGATCTCACCTATACACAATAAAATCTATACCTACGGAAAGTAGATTTAATGACGAAACTAAAGGTATCAAGTCCGACAGTCGATTTGTAGTGTAAGGCATCCATTTTACCTTCCGAAAATGGAGAAACCTGAAAACTGTGCAAGTTACATGTTTCAGAGTTTATTCGGGCGAACAATGTTTTTCCGTAATGGAGACGTTACAAATAAGGTTGTTCGGCCGAAAAACTAAGTGCAAAAAAAAATTCGTTAGCCGGAAAAAATAATCGTATAAATAAAACGAAAGAGCCTCATTATTTCCGCACCTCTTCATTTCTTATAAGTAAAACGAAAGAGCCTCATTATTTCCGCACCTCTTCATTTCGTATAAGTAAAACGAAAGAGCCTCATTGTTTTCTCACCTCTTCATTTCATATAAGTAAAAGTATTTTTGAATGAATTTTCAGAGGAGATTTCTTTTGCCAAAGGGTTTTTAGAAGGTATTTTTCCTCTTATTTATAATCCAAGGGTACATTCAAAGAGGTTTTTCCCAAGGCATTTTTGCCAAATATTTTGTGTTCTAAAGTAATTTTGAAAAGAAGTTATTTCTTTGCAAGAAGTTTTTTCATAAAGTATTTTTCCAAGATATTTTTCCAAAGTAAGTTATTTGTTTCCGATGGGTTGTTTCCAATGGGTTGTTTGCAAAACAGGTTCTTTGCAATGGGTCTTTTCCAAAGAGTTTATTTGCAAAGTATTTTTGCAAATGAGTTTTTCTTTTCCAAAATATTTATATAAGTTGTTTTTTCAAATAAGGTTTTTTTTCAAAGGGTTTTTTTTTCCAATTGTTTTACAAAGAAGATTTCTTTACAAGGTGTTCTTATTTTTTTCCAAGGGTTTTTCAAAAGGAGATTAAGCAATCATGGGCAATAAAAGAAACCGTAAAAAAAAGTGATCATAAACGTGATGATGATGCTAATAGGGAAAAACAAAAACTCAGAAATACAACCAAAAGAGTAAGGGTTGCAGAAATGAAAGAAATAAATGAAGATATAAGAACATATTTACATGACAATGTTGATGAAATGAAAATTGAAAATAGGGTACAAGAAGAACAAATGGAAGTTGAAGAGACCATTCTTGATGTAAATAGTGATTTACATGTTAATGTTGATGAAGTCAATATTGAAGATCAAAACCAAGATTCAGAAATTGGACCTAGTATGTATATATCATGTATTTTCAAAATTCATTTTTTATAATGAATTGTATTTTTGGACATATGTTAAATTTAATTTAATTTCATGTATAGGTATTTTCACCATTGATGATGAAATATTAGAAGACATTGATTGCGACAAATATGGAGAAAAATTACCCATACATGTTGCACAATATCGTGCTACAAAAATTTATGATGATATTCTCAAGGATTGTTCAATAGTAGGACAAGGGCAAATTTTGAGATGTTTATTGGTGTCCAAGAAGTTAGAAGGTGCTACGTCATTATTGGGTATTCAAAAGGCGGCAAAAGAGTTGAAACTAAAACATAATGTGATAGAAAATATAGGTGATGCGATAAAAAAAATTGGAAAATCCAGAAAGAAATATACCAATGCTGCACGTAGAGCAATTCAGACAGTAATTGTTTCAGCTAGTACTAGACAAAAACATTTGACAACACAACTAGCACAAGCAATTGGAAACTCAAGAAAGACATTATACAAACATAGCAAATTTAGAATGCAAATAGATGAAAATGATGAACTTTCTTGCTGGGCAATTATTTGTAGACAACCTTACAAAGATAGAATGGGAGAAGTTGTTAAAGATATTGTACATAAATATTGGTTGGAACATGCTCGAGTTTCACCAAATTCAAGGGATGTGATACAACAAAGAGTATCATGAAATGTATATGAAAGCTGTCCAAAACATATAATGGAAATGACACAAGTACAATTGTTCAATAAATTCAAGAAAGATCATCGTGGAATTAATATGTTGATCACTACATTTGTGCAACAAAAACCATGGTATGTTAGACCTATTACTATACGTGACACATGTTTTTGTCGTTATCATGTGCAATTTCAATTATATATACAACACGTTTCTTGAATTTGGTAAAATGTTTTGGAAAAATTCACCACCTCCACCCACAGTACATGAATTCATATCTCAAACCCTATGTGAGAGAAATCATGATGAAGTATTTTATAATAATAAATGTGTCAATAGAAAACATTGTCATGGTTGTGGAAATCTTGTTTTATTCCACAATAAATACCCTATCGATAATGATCAGTCACTTTCAAATGTAACCGTTGATTGGAGAAGATATGAATACAACAATTATTCTACAAGTTCTAGTGATGCACATTCCAAAAGAATTGAATTGTGAGAAGATAAAATATGTGTGACAGATTTTCTCAAGAAATTTGAAAGTGAAATTTATAAGTACACCAAGCATTCACATAAAGCACGATGGCAAGACCTTCAATTCAAACATTCTTGTGAAATTTTTCCAACTGGAACAATTTTGTCTATAGTTGATTTTGCAAAAAACTACACATTTGCTGCACAAAAAGATATTCAAAGTGAATACTATCATTCTGACCAAGTTTTGATATTTATCCATGTTCTATATAGACATTCTCAACAAGATGTCGATGGCATTGAAAGCATGTGTGACAATCGAGATGTGATTAAAGAATATCACTTTTATATCAGCGATGATCGTACGTATGATACACATTTTTTTCAACATTGTATTGAAATTTTTTTCTATGATTCACTAAAAAGTCGTAAAGTTAAATTCAATGAACATTGGATATGGTAGGATGGATGTGTGAGACAATTTAAATCTTCACAGTCATTTTTTTGGTTATGTCGACTTCATAAAGCAATGAACATTAAACATTGCTGGAATTTCTTTGAAACTGGACATGGAAAAGGTGAACATGATGGTGCAGGAGAATGCGTAAAAAGAGCACTTCGAAGATGGCAAATGAACCATTCTTCTAGATGATTTCATTCAGCTGCAGAGGTTGTTCAATGGTGTAAATCAAATCTAAGCCATGATTGTAGTCAACAATCAAAATACGTGCATAGGTATGTACATTATTTTTTTAATTTATATTAATTGTCAATTTTAAAAAAAGTATGTACTAACATTGAAGTATTTGTATACTAACATTAAAAGTTGTCATTTGTGATTTATCATTTATTGTGTAGGTTTTTTTGGCTTGTTCGGGTCCAAGATATAGATAGATCAATATCATACAAGGCTAGAACCATACATGAGACTAGAGAACTTCACTTTATTCAAACAAAATCCTTCCAAAACGTGTTTGCATTTGATAGTAGAAAGCAAACATGTTTTTGTCATATTTGCATTGAAAATGTTGAATCTATAGAAGTTTGTGAAAACATAACGAACAACTACATAAAACATTGGAAACACACAGAGATTAATCCAAAAGGAAAAATGCCACCAGCAAACATAGAAGAATTAGAATCAAAAGAAATAAAAATATCATCTGATGGCGATAGAATTCAGATCTTGTTAGAGAAGGTAATGATGTTGTTGATTGTTCAATATTGTCCATCACCTTATGTTTATATAGTCAATTTAATTTACTTAAATCCAACGTCAATTGTAATTTTCACAGGAGATATTTTCGTTGTGATTGCACCTTTAGACAACAACGAAAATGTAAAATATTATTTGATGCGATGCACCGAAGGAAAAATGAAGTTATTGGAGGACTACAATGACAATGGATTTACATACGAGAGATGATCCATCATTTTAAAAGGCTATTTTTTGCAACAGACCCGTATGACTAAAAATTATGTCTACTTTCAAGATTATGAACCTGATGTTATATGTTGTCAGTATAGTCATTTAGTATGTGCATCTCGAATAAAATTGGAACAAGTTGTATAAAAAAAAAAAAAAAAAAAAATGGAAACTGTCCAAATATGACCATGAACGGATAATTGAGGATGGACTTCCATTGCGATGTTTTTAACTATATCATTTATTGTTCTATGTTAAGATTGGCTATCATGAAGTCATTGAACTTTAATTTATTAAAATTCAGAATCAAGTTGCTAATGTTACCTTAGTAATAAAAAAATATTAGAATTCAAAATCAAGTTGCTAATGTTAGCTTAGAAAATTTATGGATTGAGCTATAATTTATTAAAATTCAGAATCAAGTTACTAATTTTACTTTAGTAATAAAAAATATTCCTATCAAAACTTCTTAACATTCCTAACCATTCATAACATTCACTCATACATTCATATATTTACATGTATATAATTAAAAAAAACATTCATGAACATGTGTATAATCCTAAAATTAAGCTCCTCGATGTCTGAATCAAAGAAGTCCATCACTATCCTCCACTAGGGTCTTCCCTTGGACTCATAACAATCTGAAACATGTATAAAAACAGATTATGAATATCATAAATTATTTAAACAATTTTAAATTAAAATCAAAACATTAAAACATTAAACTAGTATATAGAATATCAATACAATTATTAACAAAATTACCTCAAATTCTCTATCATTCAATGGAGTCTTCTCTTTTCTTTTAAAAGGTGGAGGAGACCCAAGCTACAACATGTATAAAAATAGTTTATAAATCTTACAAACTATTTAAACTATTTTAAACTAAAATAAATAAAATAAAATATTAAACTTACAATTCCACCACTATCCTCCAATGGAGTCTTCATTTTGCCTCGAAAGATTGAAGAGACCCAAGCTTCAACATATATACAAGCAATTTACACATGTCAAAAATTATTTAAACTAATTAAACTTATATATCAGAGAACAATTTGGGTAATATTACATACCTTGAAGAAGAAACATGTAAAAACATTACTACTTTTGCTTCCTCTAAATTTTATGTGTAGATTTGTAGATATGGGTCAAGGAGTAATAGGAGTCATAGATTTGATCAATCATATCTATAACTCCAAATACTCCAAGACCGATTTCTACAAATAAAGATAAATGACCCTTCTTTATATCAATGACACTGCAACCATAGATGATAAGGAGAAGTCATCTCTACCACTATCGCCACGTCAATGATCAATTGAATGTGAACTATACAATAAGCCTGAATCCAGAGGTGACAACGATAATATTTGATTTTCATTTCGAACACCAACTCCCGAAAAATGTGATAACCACCTAAGCTTCTGTCTCAAGGCTGCTCTCTTTCCATTGAATATGATATCTACAAATTTACAGAAATATCAATTTCTACATGTTAATTAATCAACTTCAAAAACCTAGCTACTATAAAAACTAAGATTTCAATAAATACCTATATATTCCTAATATTATCTAATAGTTCTTTAAATGATTATAGCTAATTTATTATCTATTTTCATATCAATTTCTACATGTTAATTTTAATCAACTTCAAAAACCTAGCTACTATAAAAACTAAGATATCAATAAGAACCTAGATATCCCTAATATTATCTAATAGTTCTTTAAATGATTATAGTTAATTTATTATCTATTTTCATTTGAGATGATATCTACAAGATTACACAAATCAACTCATATCATGTTCAAATTCTACATGTTAATTCCTCATCTTCAAAGACCTAGCCACTAAAAAAACTAAGTTTTTAATAAAGACCTATATGTGATTAATATCATTTAATATATCAACTCATAACATATTCAAACTCTGCATGTTAATGCCTCGACTTCAAAGAACTAACTACTATAAAAACTAAGTTTCTATTACCTAGATGTCCCTCATATTATCTAATAGTTCTTAAAATGAAAATAGCTACACTATTGTTAGATATATGAAAAATTAATGTAGCAATCTTTGTGTTTTTTATGTGTTTTAAATTTTTTAAACTACCTTTCTAATAAATACCTAAATGTCCCTAATATTATCTAATAGTTCTTAAAATGAAAATAGTTACACTATTGTTGGATGTATAAAAAATTAATGTAGCAATCTCTATGTTTTTGATGTATTTTAGATTTTTAAAATTAATAGAACCAATATCATCAAATATGAAATTAAAACTACATTTCTTTATGTCAACTACAAATATTTTCATTATTCCATAAAATCATAAAAAATATTCCTTATGCTAAGTAAACTGATCAGAGTCACAGTTGATGAACTCTAATACAATAGTAAGTATAAATTGTAACTAATAAGCATTATACAAGTTATATGTTTTTTTTATGTTTTAGATAAAAAATACATACGATAAAACAGATTAGTAATCAAAAGATCTGATGTTTTATGTGTAATAATGTTTTTTTTTATGATTTATATTAAACCTACTAAAATACATTTTGCTAAGTAAAGTTGTCAGGGAAAGAGTTGGTGAAGTCTGCATGAACTATGTTTTGGTAAGTATAATCCATTGTCTTGTCTATTTGGACAGATTTGATTTACTCTATTCACATGTGGACAGAGTTCATCAACTCTGTCCATTTTGAGAGAGTTATTTAACTCTGTCTATTTGGAGAGAGTTCTTCAACTCTGTCCATCTGGACAGAGTTCATGAACTATCCATCCAAGTGTTGATCAACTCTGTCCAAATGGACAGAGTTCATCAACTCCCTCCATTTTATTTAAATTATTACCTATAATTTAAGTTAAAAATATTTCATTCTAATTAAAATAAATTATATCAAATTCTAAAAACATAGAATTTATAATTAAAATTAACAAAAATTTATCCAAATGGACTCTGTCCATTTGGACAGAGTTCATCTACTCTATTAACATGGACAAAGTTCATAGACATATAGATATTAATTAAAATTAAAATTATAAGATTTATACAATACCAATTAACATATGCAAACTTTAACTCTGCAATACTATGACAAAAAACGAATGCCATTGATTACAACAAGAGATAAATCACATATTAAAAGTTTCAAATTATAAAAGCAATTTCATAAAAATTTACCTGACATGGGAGAGCACAGTAAGACCAGACCACGAACAGACCCTCCAAGAAAAGACCACAAACACCAACACGAAGTGTCCTCAATGAACAGACCTCCATGGCGAACAGACCATCACGAAGCGACCTCCACGAACAGACCTCCACGCCGACAGGAAACTAGTATGTCCACGTCAGGAGGACCGGTGACGTGGACAGGGATGACGGACAACCACAAACAAATCGGATGACGGGAGAAACACGACAGGATGAAGACANCCGAACAACTGTTCGGCCGAATAATTGTTCGTCCGAATAATTATTTTGCATAAAAGGCAAGCTCTGGCTCCATTTTCATTGTTTTTGCCTGCAGTCATTGTTTTTTCGGCTGAACAAGTATTAAAACGACCATAAAAAATGTTGGCCGGATATGGTTTATGTCAAATTAAACGGTTCACCGTTAACATTATTCGGTCGAATAAAGAATTACTTATTCGGTCGAATAATGATAATTATTCGGTCGAATAAATTCATTATTCGGCTGAATAACATTCGCTATGTTGTTTGGACACCCAATTCTCACGGAAGTGTTACCCAACTTCGTGTTTTCACCCATTACAAAATTTACCCTTACCTTAGGGTTTCTATATTAGATGTTTTCTTAATAGATAGAATAGCTATTTTGACTCTTAAACCGCTTTTCTCAACAATTGGACATTAGTTTACAATTGAGACTCATATCAAAGAGTTATTTAATTTCCCAACTACGCAATGTTTGCAGAAATTGGTCCAAGGTTTCATTTATAATTGATTGAGTTCTTCTTCAAACTTTAAAACTCTACTTTAAAAGTCTTTTTTTCTGTGTCTTTTTACCTCGTTCCCTAGTGTAACCTTTAGCTATAATTTACACTTTTCAAATACAGTGGTTATAATTTGTAATGCCCTTGTGGTATTGTTGCCATTTTATGTATTATAGAAGGTCTTATATTTGCTTGGGCCATGGTTAAACAATTACTCTCAAAAGTCCAAGATTCATATGACTATTTCAAGGGATGATTACATTACCTTTCTCAATAATGTTTACTATTAAAAGTAGGGTCATTTATTTTTTTTCTATAGACATAGTTAGATAATAAATATACTAACTTGTCTAGTAGACAAAAAAAAAAGGAACAACCTCTTTATTAATCCTATGGTTTTAAAACTAGGTATCAACACGACCATGAATAATTACATTATTGGCAATCAAATTCATATTATTGATATGGTTTTTTGACTTGGTTCATAATGATTTTATTGCATATTGGTAAACTGTGTAATTGACTATTGTTTCAAAACCCACGATGGTGAAAATTATTGGGGACACATGGAGGTGATTTAACAATTAGGTTAAGTTGACTTAAAAGACAGTCCTAACCCTATATTTCGCATTGTGAGGGTTTCTTCAACTATGGAGCGGCCGAGATGAGAGCTCGTGGCCGCCATTAACCTGTTTTAACATCCAAGATGTAAACCTGTCCTCCAAAATCTCTGTGAGCTTGGGTAGGGTGAAAATACTATGTGGTTTAGAAACTTGTTGATTGCTAAGGAGGCACTTGTGCGTTGAGGTTGGTTTCGCCACCAATTTGAAAACTGTGGTTGTCTGTTCAAGGAACATGGTGGATAGAAGTTTTAAGAGAGGAATTGTTTCTAGTTCTTGTTTTTATAATATTTTTAAGCCCTAGAGGCTGTCGTATGGAAATGATAAGGTTGTTGCAGCTGTGACTTAAAGGTTTTTGGTTGAGCCTTCACAGCCTGGAATGATATAAATGGAAATAATTTATTATATTTGGCTTTAAGCTGTGATAGTATGGTCTAACCACTGGGTGGTTTCTTGAAGATTTAAGATGGTTTTTGTAGAAAAGGAAATGGTCGTAAAGCTAACACTTCTTTAAACAGATGAAGGGTTTTTACTATTGTAAATTATAGTTGTAATAATTTTGGTTTACGACTTTTGTTTAGACTTGAAGAAGTCATTTTTGGTCAGGCTTAAAGTCTCAGCGGTTATTATAAAAGGCCATAGGCCACTCTACTTGTTAAATTTCATCGTAGTTTAGTTTTGTTTACAACATTATTCTTAATTTAGGTTTAAATTTGAGTGTAAATGGTTTATAGTAATTTCAAGCATCATTAAAAGATAAATGAGATATTCTGTTTCTAATTAAAGATTATAATTAAATAATTTAAATTTTGTAATTGTTTTGCTTTAAGTTATAATCTTAGCTCTGTAATAATTTTGTTTTCAGTAAAATTATTTATTGCTGTGGTTAAAACTAGAGAAGCTCTACTAGGTTTTATGTTATAAATAAAATGTAATAATCTATTTCCTAGAGATGAATCCTATCTCTTGCAAACCCTAGATGGTTCTTTGAGGTTTGCAGTATTAACACCCATGCTTACAGCAAACATAGATTAATTGTAACCCTAAATGGGTAGTTAAATAACCTAAGATATTAAGAATTTAGGTTAAACCCTAAATCATTATTTTATTGTTCTTATACTTATTTATTTAGAATTTATTTATTGAATTTATATTGTGTTGTTACTGGTGTTTAACTTTATAAATATTATCCTTACTGGTGTTTGTTATATAAATATATTCTTTCCTATAATTAGATTTTGTAGTGACAGTACAGGTACATCTATATTTCTATAAATAACTTACATAAAAACTACAGAAGTAAATATTTACATCTGCACTCAGAGTTAATGAAAATCTACTTATCTAAACTAAGCATACCTGCTGTACTAGAGTACTGACTTGTAAAAGGCATGGAAAATTACAGTTTGGTAATTTTTCTATCCATCTTTTACTTAGCAAAATCTTTAGTGTTTAATCATAATCTGCTAATTACTAATTTCCTCAATAAAACAAATGTTATTTCTTTTTCATTAACCCTAATAAAATAACAATATGTTAATCTCGATAAACTCTTAATCATTTTCTGAAACAATAGATAAAATAATAGCTAAACCTAGACAAGTAGAACCTGTCAAATAGATGAGGTGACAACACCTTAAGGAAGTTGTTCCTCCCAACCAACTCCTGGAGAAAAGCTTAGTCTGCAATTCTCAGGACCCCTGAGCCAATATCCTAGTCCTCCTGGTAGAGTACTGGGTGAGAGATGAAATCTTGAGATCCTTTGCAACTCTACTGAATATACAACAGTAACTCAGCCCTGCTTACAACAGTAAGAACTTCAGCTTAGAATAGCTGCACAAGTTCAATCTTCAACACTTAACCCCTCAAACTCACTTCAACAAGTCCCCTCCATCGAATTTCTCATGTGCACTTCATTCACTCAGAATGATCACAATTCCAGAATGAGCAGCCTCAACTGTCTTCAATGGGAAGTTTTATATCGACTAGGTCTTTTGGGTCATTTTTTACTTAATGAGCCACCTGCTCCTATTCCACTTTCTTGGGGAATCATGACCACATATATAGGGAAATTTCCACCTACAACAGTTAGAAGTAGTTTGAGGATGATGCCACTTGTCAATATACTCTCAACCCTGTCTCCTCCACCAGGTGATCAGTAAACACTCATTTAACAGCTTCCCTAAGTTGTTGTCTCATCATTTATTTATTTATTAATAAAATATTCTACAATACATTAAATTATCCTTGACCCCACTTGGTCATTAATTACAAACTTTATCATAAAATATAACATAAGGTTCCTCAATAAGATTAATTTTTTTTTGTAAATTGGGGCATGTGACATACACACCCCCTTAATTTATAACATCGTCCTCGATGTTATTTATTCCTCGTCCTCAGATTTTCCCTGAAATAGAATTGGATATGCATACCACATATGAATTTCCAATTCCCAGGTGGCTTCTTCTGGACTAAGGTGCTTCCATTACACCTTCACCTGACCAATGGTGTGATTTCAAGGCGAGATATCCCTCCTTTTGAGGATACAATCTGGTTCCACCAAAAAATCTCCTTCGGGTTCCACCTGCACATCATTCCAGTTAATAACATGAGTAGCATCATGTACATATTTTTTTAATACAGAAATATGAAAAACATTGTGAACTCTTAAATTTGGTGGTAAAGCTAACTGATATGCTACCTGTCCTATCCTGGACAGTATTTCAAAAGGACCGCAATATCGGGGTGCTAACTTAGCACAACTACCTAACCTCAAAGAACTCTTTTTAGGTCTCACCTTAATAAAAACATGTTCACCTACCTGGAACTCCTTTGGAGTTCATTTAAGATTTGCTTGGCTTTTCTATCGATCTTGTGCAACTTTCAAGTTACATTGTACCAGTTTTACAATTAACTCCATCTCCTTTAATAATTCAGGTCCTAGTACTAACCTGTCAACTAGATTACTCCAAGAGATGGGGGTATTGTATTTCCTTCCATACAAAACTTCAAAAGGACTATATCTAGTTGAAGCTTGATAATGATTATTGTAAGCAAATTCTACCAGGTGTAAGTAATCTTTACATTTACCTGGCTACTCCTTTACATACATTCTGAGCAGATCCTCCAATACCTGATTTACTCTTTCAGTTTGTCCATCTGTTTGAGGATGGAAAGAGGTACTGAAGTTTAACGTAGTATTTAATCCTTTAAACAAAGACTTCCAAAAGTTTCCCGTAAACTTAGGGTCTCTGTCTGAAATTATCACCTTTGGTATTCCATGTAACTAAAAAAAATTGTTGTAAGAAAATATCAGCAATATTTGTAGCTTTATAAGTAGTTTTTACAGGTATAAAATGAGTTGATTTACTCAATTTATCAACAACTACCATTATTGAGTCATTTAAGTTTTGATTTCTAGGTAGTCCCGTGATAAAATCAAGGCTAATTATCTCCCATTTCCAACTAGGAATAGGCAATAGATGAAGTAGCCCAGTTGGATGCTAATTTTTAGTTTTTGCTTGCTGACATTCAAAACACTTAACAATGTATTCTGCCAATTCATTTTTCATGTTTGGCCAGAAATAATCCTTTCTTATCATGGTTATAGTTTTCTGATAACTCGGATGCCTTGAATAAGGAGTTTTATGAACTTCGTTTAAAATTAACAGCTTAATCTTAGGTACATTAGGTACGTATAGTCTATCTTTATACAATAATAATCTTTTTTCGTTCAAGTTATACCCTGTACTTAGACTTTCTATTAAATTTTCTCTTACCTTTGCTTGTAATTTTTGATATTTTTCATCTTGTTCTATTCCATCTTCTAACTGTTCTTCCAAGTTTGTTTTGTAAGTACTGATTGCTGCTGTAAAATTCAGTTTTGCATTTCTGCTTAATGCATCAGCAACATTATTATCTTTTCCTTTAATATGTTGAATTTCAAAATCGTATTGACTAAGAAAATCTAGCCACCTAGCTTGCCTAGCATTTAAGTTAGGTTGATCCAACAGATACTTTAATCCTTTATTATCTATCATTAATATAAACTTCTTTTCGATTAAATTATGACACCACATTTTTAAGGCATGTATGACATCATCTAACTCTAAGTCATAGGTCACATAATCTTTCTCATGAATCTTCAGCTTCCTAGACTCATAAGCAATGATGTGTCCTTCCTGAGTTAAAACTCCACATAAACCATCATTGCATGCATCGATACATACTGTAAAATATTTATTAGGGTAAGTAATTCTTAAAATTGGTGTGGTGGTTAATAACGTTTTTAAATTTTTAAAATTGTCTTCACACTTCTGACTCCACTCGAATTTCTTTCCTTTTTTCTGTAAAGAGGTTATAGGATTTGCAATTCTTGAAAACCCTTTGATGAATCTTCAATAATAGCCAGTGATCCCCATGAATGATCGGATGTCAGTTACGTCTTTTGGCACTGGCCATTCCTCGATTGCCTTTATCTTTTCGGGGTCGACAAAAATTCCCTCTTTAGTCACCACATGACCCAGATACTGAATTTTATCCTTAAAGAAGTCACACTTACTAAATTTTGCGTAGAGTTGATGTTCTCGTAATTCTTGTAAGACAATTTTTAGGTGTTCTATATGTTCCTCTTCAGAATTTGATTAAATTTGTCGTCAATGAATATAACCACAAACTTATCCAGATATTTATGCATTACATTATTCATTAGACACATAAAAACAGTTGGGGCATTAGTAAGTCCAAATGGCATAACAAGAAACTCGTAATGACCATACCGGGTCCTAAAAGCAGTTTTAAAGATGTATTCATCTTTGATTCAGACCTGGTAGTAACCAGATCATAAATCAATCTTCAATAATATTGTTGCTCCACATAGCTGATCAAATAGATCATCTATGCAGGGTAATGGATATCTATTATTGATAGTCATTTTATTTAGTTGACGGTAATCTATACATAGTCATAGAGTTCCATCCTTCTTCTTAACAAAAATAACAGGTGCTCCCCAAGGAGACACATTGGGTTTAATGTAATTCTTGTCAATGAGATCTTTTAACTACAATTTAAGTTCATTTAATTCCAGTATATTCATCCG
Organism: Pseudotsuga menziesii; assembly: GCA_001517045.1. Classification (NCBI taxonomy): domain Eukaryota; kingdom Viridiplantae; phylum Streptophyta; class Pinopsida; order Pinales; family Pinaceae; genus Pseudotsuga; species Pseudotsuga menziesii. The sequence continues at coordinate 102,648 of LPNX010075351.1, read as the reverse complement.
ATAAGGGGATTTTGAGCCGGGCATTGCACCAGGTACCAGCTCAATAGTAAAATCTAATTCCCGTTTCGGAGGCAGTCCCGGAATTTCTTTCGGAAATACATCTGAATATTCCCTAGGATCGGAATATCTTCTAGTTTTAATTTATCTTTGTTATTAGTATTTTCTTCATTAATTACTGTTACGAAAAAAGTTTTACAGCCCTTCCGAACAGCTCGCTTAAGCTGCAATGCAGAAATATGCCTTATGGTTGTTTTCCTAGGGATTCCTTTTACATTCACCGTTTCTCCATCATTATTTACGCAAGTAAAGGTTTTATCAAAATAGTACAGTTCTACCCTATGTTGTTCTAGCCAAACCATACCAATTAACATATCATATGAACATAAAGATAACACATTAAGCTTAACAGAGGTTTCAAATTGGTCCATAGTTACTGTACAATTCTTAACAAAGCTAATTACTTTTCTCTTTGCACCAGTAGCTAGCTGGACTAACCAAGACCTTGCAAACTTTTCAACTGATAGCTTACACTTTTCTACTAAATTAGGAGAAATATAGCTTAAACTAGCTCCTGGATCGATTAAAATAGATATAGGTATTTGATTTATCTTACCTTCCACTTCCACCATGGAAGTTTGATAATCTACTTGCATGTTCTCCAATGATGTGTTGATCCTGGGCATTGTCCTCGCTAGATCACCAACAGTCATCTCTTCCTGTATCGTGTGTATGTTGCTAACAGTCTTCTTTCGATTGGGGCAAACTGATGCATAATGCAGACCATTGGCATTCCCAACATTTTATTGGTTCCTTTCGTTTAAAATTCTTGGTATAGTTACTATGTTTGTTAACAGATTCTTTATTTCTTTGATTATTTGGATTGGTCTGTGAATTTACTTTTGTTCCCTTGGAAATTTTTACTAGGAAAATTTCAGGTGTTATTATTATTAAAGTTTCGGTTAGGTACAAAACATTTCTTCTTCTGTTCAAAGTTATTATTTCTTTTAGCCTTCCAGTTGGTCATACTTTCCTTTTTACAATTATGTTCATAACATAAATTCTCTTTTCTCATTGCTTCTTCTAAAGTTTTCGAATTGTGATACTCAATTCTGTCTTTTATATGATAGGATAAACAGCTGAGAAACCGATGTACCTTAGGTTTCTCGTCCACAATATACGGCACATACCTGAGCAAACTTAGAAATTTACTATTTAGTTCTTTCATATCCATTGTTCCTAGTTTTAGTTCGTAAAATTCCTTAGCCCTCTCCTCATAGTACTGTTCAGATAAAAATTTCTTAAATGTACTCCAATTAATATTTTTCTCCCTAATACCTTTTACTCTTTTTAGGTCCTGCCACCAAATATCTGCTTTTCCTGTAAGATTATAAATAGCCATCCTGGCCTTCAGTTGGTTAGAGTAGTTATAAATTCGAAAGTATTTCTTCATCCCAAACAGCTAGGATTCTGCCTCTTCTCCCTTCTCAGTTTCACTATTAAAGGTTGGTGGCTTGATTTTCTTGAATTTTCTAGAGATTTCTTCGTAAGGTTTAAACTTTCTCTTCCTAGTATGATGATTATCTTCACTACTAGCACTTGTATATTGATAATTTTGTTTATGTGAATCACCATACACTTCAAAAGATGAGCTACTTTCGATTTTAAATTGTTTAGTCTTTTTATCTTTATGCTGGTAACCCATATCTTCAGACTCAATTCGTTTATCTATTTCCTCATTATTAAATCTTTCCATCAAAATCTGATTTAGCTCCTCTTGAGCTCTCAGAATCCTCTCATTTTCTTTTTTGACTGTTTCCATCTCTGTTCTTAGTTCCTTAACTATTTGTAGTAGTTCAGAAGAATTATTGGTTATTTCTTCTTGTATAGGTTCTCTTTGAAAATTATTTCGTTCACTGTAGGGAGACTCCTCCGCATGTTCCTCCAATCTTTCCATACCTGCAGTTAACTCAGAAAAATTCTCTCGAAGTATCATTGAAAAGAAAGTAAAATCAGTATACTTGTTTAAATTTACTGTTCCATTTATGCAAGTTGAGCCATATTCAGGCCTAGTGTCTGAACCTTGTGCTCTGATACCACATATAATAACTCAAAAATTCATAAAAATTTAAAAAATTTCATGTGACATAAAATGTCAAGTGTCAATGCCGATGAACCATTAACTGTTAACGGATATAGTAAACAGTTTTAAAAGAAAAACAAATATTACTTCTTTTATTTGGTTCTGTATAACTTAATGGCTTATCTTAAATACTATGTTAGTACTGTTTTAACATAGCAGTTATATTTTTCAGAAAGTTAGAAAAGAAAACTGCATCTTAACTAATGTTAAGTGTGTTATTGTCTTCTTCTGTCGAGTAGGGAGAATTCTTAGGTGTGTTTGGGGCTTACTTAGCTTTACAGCTAACACAGTGGAAATGATGGTTCTTTACAGGTTCTGACAGGTAAGCGTTTTTTTCCAGTAAAAATATCCTAATCGAGAAAAATACTTCACTAGCATAAGATAAAATGCTAGTATTTAATACGTTTAAATGCAGCTTGTACTTGTAAGAGGTAAAATTGTCTTCGCTAATCATAAAACTGCAGAAAGGTGGTAACACGAAACTCTGGAAAGATGGGTTAAATGCATAATCAGTTTACTACCAAAATAGAAACAATTAATTCATCATGTAGTTTTCAACTAAATGCTTAGATTCTTAAAAAAGAGTTGACTCGGAACTTCTCTATGAAAACTCTTACTTCTGCTCATAAGTATTTATGATCTAATGTTTAAAAGGGAAGAGATATGTCTCACAAGCTTATACTTAAATTTCATATCTGTCATAAAACATTTGGAGTTTGGTTTTAATCGTATTCATTTTGAATTCTTTTGTAAACATAAATGAAATATTCTAGGTTGTTGAACCATTACTTAGTCTTTCTCGTTTATAGAGTTTTGTTTCTTAAGAGATTCTCTTTTCAATAAGTCATCATACTCATTAAAAGTATTACAAAATTTACCCTTACCCTAGGGTTTCTATATTAGATGTTTTCTTAATAGAGAGAATAGCTACTTTGACTCTTAAACTGCTTTTCTCAACAATTGGACATTAGTTTACAATTGAGACTCATATCAAAGAGTAGATAGGTTGTACCTATTTGATTTCCCAACTACGCAACGTTTCTAGAAATTGGTCCAAGGTTTCATTTATAATTGATTGAGTTCTTCTTCAAAATTTAAAACTCTACTTTAAAAGTCTTTTTATCTGTCTTTTTACCTCATTCCCTAGTGTAACCTTTAGCTATAATTTACACTTTTCAAATACAGTGGTTATAATTTGTAATTCCCTTGTGGTATTGTTGCCATTTTATGTATTATAGAAGGTCTTATATTTCCTTGGGCCATGGTTAAAAAATTACTCTCAAAACTCCAAGATTCATATGACTACTTCAAGGGATGATTATATTACCTTTCTCAATAATGTTTACTATTAAAAGTAGGGTCATTTATTTATATTCTATAAACATAGTTAGATAATAAATATCCTAACTTGTCTAGTAGACAAAACAAAAAGGAACAACCACTTTATTAATCCTATGGTTTTAAAACTAGGTATCGACACGACCATGAATAATTACATTATTGAAAATCAAATTCATATTATTGATATGGTTTTTTGACTTGGTTCATAATGATTTTGTTGCAGATTGGTAAACTATGTAATTGACTATTGTTTCAAAACCCACGATGCTGAAAATTATTGGGGACACGTGGAGGTGATTTAACAATTAGGTTAAGTTGACTTGTAAGACTGTCCTAACCCTATATTTCGCATTGTGAGGGTTTCTTCAACTGTGGAGCGACCGAGCTGAGAGCTCGTGGCCGCCATGAACTTGTGTTAACCTCCAAGATATAAACCTGTCCTCCAAAATCTCTGTGAGCTTGGGTAGGGTGAAAATACTTTGTAGTTTAGAAACTTGTTGACTGCTAAGGAGGAACTTGTGCGTTGAGGTTGGTTTCGCCACCGATTTGAGAACTGTGGTTGTTTATTCATGGAACACGATGGATAGAGGTTTTAAGAGAGGAGTTGCTTCTGCTTCTTGGTTTTATAATATTTTTAAGCCCTAGAGGTTATCGTATGGAAATGATAAGGTTGTTGCAGCCGTGACTTAAAGGTTTTTGGTTGAGCCTTCACGGTCTGGAATGATATAAATGGAAATAATTTATTATATTTGGCTTTAATCCGTGACAGTATGGTCTAACCATTGGGTGGTTTCTTGAATATTTAAGTTGGTTTTTGCAGAAAATGAAATGGCTGTAAATTTAACACTTCTTTAAACAGATGAAGGGTTTTTACTACTGTAAATTATAGTTGTAATAATTTTGGTTTACGACTTCTGTTTAGACTTGAAGAAGTCATTTTTGGTCAGTATTAAATCCTCGACAGTTATTATAAAAGGCCATAGGCCACTCTACTTGTTAAATTTCGCCTCAGTTTAGTTTTGGTTACAACATTATTTTTAATTTAGGTTTAAATTTGAGTGTAAATGGTTTATAGTAATTTCAAACAACATAAAATATAAATGAGATATTATGTTTCTCATTAAAGATTATAATTAAATAATCTTAAATTCTGTAATTGTTTTGCTTTAAGTTATAATCTTAGCTCTGTAATTATTTTGTTTTTCAGTAAAATTATTTATTGCTGTGGTTAAAACTAGAAAATCTTTGCTAGGTTTTATGTTATAAATAAAATGTAATAATCTATTTCCTAGAGATGAATCCTATCTCTTGCAAACCCTAGATAGTTCTTTGAGGTTTGCAGTATTAACACCTATGCTTACAATAAACATAGTTTAATTGTAAGCCTAAATGGGTAGTTAAATAACTTAAGATATTAAGAATTTAGGTTAAACCCTAAATAATTATTTTACTGTTCTTATACTTATTTATTTAGAATTTATTTATTGAATTTATATTATGTGTTGTTAATGGTGTTTAATTTTATAAATATTATACTTACTGGTGTTTGTTATATAAATCTATTCTTTCCTGTAATTAGATTTTGTAGTGACAGTACAGGTACAACTATATTTCTGTAAATAACTTACATAAAAACTATAGTAGTAAATATTTACATCTCCATTCAGAGTTAATGAAAATATACTTATCTAAACTAAGCATACCTACTGTACTAGAGTATTGCCTTGTAAAAGGCGTGGAAAAATACAGTTTGGTAATTTTTCTATCCATCTTTTACCTAGAAAAATCTCTATTGTTTAATCATAATCTGCTAATTACTAATTTCCTCAATCAAACAAATGCTCTTTCTTTTTCATTAACCCTAATAAAATAACAATATGTTAATCTTGATAAACTCTTAATCCTTTTCTGAAAAAGTAGATAAAATAATAGTTAAACCTAAACAAGTAGAACCTGTCAAATAGATGAGGTGACAATAGCTTAAGGAGGTTGTTCCTCCCAACCAAATCCTAGAGAAAATCTTAGTATTCAATTCTTAGGACCCCCAAGCCTATCTCCTGGTCCTCCTGGTAGAGTGTTGGATGAGAGATGAAATATTGAGATCCTCTGCAACTCTACTGAATATACAGTAGTAACTCAGCCCTGCTTACAACAGTAAGAACTTTATCTTAGAATAGTTGTACAAGTTCAATATTCAGCACTTAACCCCTCAAACTCACTTCAACAAGTCCCCTCCATCGAATTTCTCATGTGCACTTCATTCACTCAGAATGATCACAATTCCAAAATGACTAGCCTCAACTATCTTCAATGGGAAGTTTTATATCAATACGTAGGTCTTCTGGGTCAGTTTTTACTAAATGAGCCACCTGCTCCTTGTTGATGTATTTGTAACTTCAGAATGTATTCACTTGTATATCTTATGTATTGTACCCCGGTGTTTATTCCAGGAAGTATCTATAATGTAATTGACTCATGTCATGCCCCGATGTTCCGATAGATTCAATAATGTAAACATATCATGTAAAGTCATTCAGGTTAACCCTCCATTGTAATTCAGGGCAATAGTCCCCACATTTGTGTCAAGGTTAAGCCTCCTTATTGATCGGAGGGAAAAGTACCCACAGTTGTGGGGCACTAGGGTTATTAGACTCTCCTAGAGATGTCGGCTCTAATAAGTAATTGTTAAGTGGGGCCAACATGTTAAAGTGGACATTAAGTGAATGAAAGAATATAAATAGAAAGTGAGCCTCTCTATTTATCACATATACACTCACTCACTAGGGCGCATGAGTGAGAGAGAAGTAGCTCTCTCAAGTGAGACAGAGAGAGAATCTATGGAGATCATCTTTTCTGTTTTCGGGTTTTACTGTTGCCATTGGTGCTCCTTCTATCTCTGAGGAAGTTGTGGGGTTTTCTACTTTACGGTTTCCCCAATGAAAATTCTGTGTCTCTTGTCTCTTGTGTTTATTGTTGTGCATGTTATTCTCTCAGATAAGATCCTAAGATAATGCTAGCTTGAATGATAAAAATCTAACATGGTATCAGAGCTAACCTGAGAAGAAGACATTGTGCAGCTACAGAAGCTAGGGATTCTTACTTTTTGGGGCTCTCTCCACAATACATCAACAAAAGTATGTTAGGCTGACTCTCCATTGAAGGGCGCATCTTTTTGTCAAAGCGAAATTCAATTCTTGACATTTTCAATTTTTGGTGTAGGAAATTAGGGCTTCTTACAAAAGAGGAATTTTTGAGTGAGCCCGGCATAGGATTTATATCCTCATCAAAATTGAAATTTAGAGACCTGGGTCAAGATTTTTGGTTGGGTGTAACTCCAGGAAAGTCAAACCCTAATTTGACCCCGAGCTGGAAAAACCCTAAAATACTAAAACTGATACGTTTTGGTACATTCTCTATATCTCGGGATTGGAGACATATCAGGTGCTGAAACTTTGATCGACCAAAGATAAAATCCTAAGTTACACTGTATCCAAAATTCAGCCTCATATTTTCTATATTCTAGGAGATATGATCCCTCCAAGTTAGGGTTCCATCCTCTTCCAGGATTCATCCCTAAACAGGAAACCTGGGGAGAATTGCTATATTTTAGGCTACAAAATTCCAAATGAAATTTCTGAAGATGTTCTAGAAAGGGAACGGACTATAATTTCTTTGGTAAAAGGTTCAAACCTCAAATATGAAATAGGGACACGTGGCAGTCTATACAACTTCGCTATGTTGAACAGTTCTGAAACAGGTCACCTTGGGAAAAGGATCATAAGTCCCAATTGGTGAAACCAATTCTGATGAAACCTATGGTGGTGGAACAAGGACAGGCGCTGTTACCTTAGTATGAAGTTTCAGATATAGAGTAGTAGTAATTTCAGATATATCACAGAAATAGTATCAAGAATTTCTGCAGAAGAAATTGGAAAATTAGGGCTTCGTGTTCCAGGAGCTTCTCTCCACTGTTTTCAGAAAAGGATCACATTGGACAACTCACTTTGAAGAGATCTATCTTTCTATCCAATCAGATCTAAAAGATTCCAATTTTTGAAAATTAGGGTTTCTCTGACAAACCCTAGATCAGCTAGCTCTAGAACCAAGACGGACACCTCAAATCGTAAGATCTAATATTTTTCTATTTTCATTTGAGGTTCTCATTTCAAAGTGATCTATCACATCAACTTGATGATAAGCTTGGTGAAGTTGAAAACTTCAAAGCATGGAATTATATGATCTCTCTGAGGAAAATGAATTGGACACCTACATAAGTAGAGAGGTTCCAGTTCCAAAGGGAGATGAGGCTAAAAGCCTTACACAAGAATAACTTGGTCAAGGCCAAAAGGATCATTGTTGATTCAATCACGGATCACCTTATACCACAAGTGTCTTCCCTAAAGACACCGAAAGAGATGGTTGATTCCTTGACCAAGTTATTTGAAGAGAAGAACATAAATCAGAATATGACTTTGAGAAAACAGTTGAAGAATGTGAAGATCCAAAATGCATCTAGACTATACAGTAATACTTTACGAGGATCTCTAAAATCAAAGAACAACTTGTAGCAGTAGAAGAAGAAGTGGAGAATGCAGAATTTACCTTGAATGGCCTCCCAGGATCATGGGATTCATTCATTCAAGGAATGTGTGCCAGAAGGAAGTGATTACTTTCAGTGGACTATGGGAAGAAGAAAAAGCTCGACTCATAATAAGAGAAGAGAATATGGGAGCAATTGAAGATCAAGCTCTCACCATCCAAAGAAGATCCTTCAAGCGCTAAGGAATATGAAGGACTCAATTCTTGAAGAACCTCTTATCCATCTTGAGCATTTGGATAAGAAATGATGAAGTCATGAATGAAGAAGATGATGAAGAGGAAAGATCAAGAAGGAGTCTACCCACGAAACAAATAAAGATAAGTATCCAACTGTCATTTCATGATATTGTTTTTGTTATGCATTTGTTTATATTCAGTTGATGTATTATGCATGATAGAATGTTTGCATTAATGATAGTATACTAATAATATGCATGTAATGGGTAAGTAGCTCATGGTGCTATATAACTCTCCATTGCTACTTATCTAGAATGAAACCTCTTTGCTGACATATTGGATTACTGCACAATCTCAATGTTGTCCTAGTGGAGATGGAAGGCATCTAGAAAAGTTTCCGTGAGATATGGATGAATGTTGTATTGGCTAAAATAGTTGCATAATCATATATCTTGATGCAAAAGAATTTGTCATTATGAATATGCCTTATGAAATGTTTCTAACCATACAACTAATGCATTTTACTTGTAGGAAAGATCGCGTACAATCACCTACAAGCAAACACGGATGAGAATTGTTCCGAAGAACAAGTGATGACAGTTCAAGATGAAGAATGATATGACAAATGCAGCGACATCATTGATGCGAAACCTTCCAGCTATGAAGAAGTAACCAAGAAGAAAGGGAAGACCAGTTCAAGAAGAATGATGTCTAGGATGCCATATTGATACATGAAGGGAATTTGGTAGTTCCATCATACAATAGATAGAAACATTGTGGGATACAAGGCAAGAATCGTAGCAGGAGGATTCTCACAAAAAGAAGGCATAGACTATGAAGAGACATTTTCAGCCAGTGGAAGTTGAGGCACATGATAGGTAGAATCATGTGTGCAAATGAAAAAAGGCCTTGTATGAGCTCAGAAGACACCCATGGGATAACACATACACAAGGAACTTGATGAAGACCTGAACCTTTGCTACAAGGTTGAAGATGAAAGTCTATAGAGGATGACAAGCTCGCAGATGGGTGCGAAAAGAACTTTTGAAAAAGTTCAATATAGAGGATCTTGGTATCCAATAACACTATATGGATACATAGAATATTAGTAGCAGAGGAAGCTACTTGTCACTCCGGTACAGAATTTTTCAGTGCATAGAGTACGAAAGACAAAGGGGGAATGATGCTCTGCTTCAGAGGGAGTGACTGTAGAAGATCCTAAGATTCAAGATGGTACGAAAGGATGGACAGATTACTGATGACTCTAGGCTTTACTGAGAGCAAAGCGGATTCCAACCTTTTCTTCAAGGTTGAAGGCGGAAGACCAGTGATGCTCTTATTATATGTCGATGGCTTGTTCCTAACAGAAAAGAGGGACTCACTAAATTTGCAAGAAGAAGACTTGCTGCTGAGTTCGAGATAAAGGTATTGGGGATGATGCACTACATTCTAGGCATGGAGGTGTGGACAAGGGAAGTATGCAGTAGAGATCTTGAAGAAGTTTAGGATGATGGAATACAAGGCCATGACCACACCTATGGCATCAAACCTGAAGCTATTGAGTGTTGCTTCATCAGAGTTGGTTGATGCCACAATGTATAGTCATATGATTTACCTAACAAATAAGAGAGAAGATATTTGCTTTGTTGTGAACACATTGAGACATGTTCACCTGATCGTTGTAGAGCATGTAGTGAGGTACCTGAAGGGTACATTTGATTATGGGCTCAAGTATGAGGCGAATCAAAAGATTAACCTAGAAGGTTATGTTGATTTAAATTGGCCAGGCAGTGCCATCGATAGGAAGAGCACTTCAGGGTGGTACTTCAGTATGAGATCAAGTGTGATCTCTTGGTTTGGCAAGATGGAGTCCTGCATGGCGTTGAGTATAGCTAAGGAAAAATATGTTGCCACTTACTATTTGGAAGAGAGGAGTAGTGAAGCTCCAGTATGTGATTATAAAGCTCCAATATGTGATCCAGATCGAGATCTCTCGAAAGAGGGAGTTCTAGCATAGTCAGTGAGACAGGTTGTCTGAGCATAAGTCATGGCGAAACTCGCAGGTTATCCTTGAACGTAATCATCTCTGATGTGATTCTATGCTAGAAATGGCCAAAGTGAAGATTGAGTACTTCGGGGACAAGCTTGGTGTTCTCCAGATCGAGGTTCCGTCCAAGGGGAAATGATGAGACCTAGAGCCATTCTGACATGGTGAGAGGATTAGGTTCCTTCCATGGTCAGATGTAAGGGCTGAGCCATTCCTTCATGGTGAGAGGATTGGTTCCTTCCATGTCAGATGTGAGTGCTGAGCCATTCTGATGTGACTGTAAGATTGGTTCTTACATGATCATATATAAGTGTTGGATGACATTCTTCAAATGGAGGCACCGGGTCAGTTACCAGGAATACTCAGCTTGGTGCTGAGTTTCCATTCTCTGGGAGTATGGAGGCACCTGGTCAGTTACCAGGAATACTTAGTCTAGGACTGAGGGCCATTATAATATGACTGTGGGATGTAGTCTTGTTGACGCGCAAATGTGAATATGCACGTAACGGGAAAGACAACCCAGACCGAGATCCTTAGAGCAGGTTCCAAGCTGTTTGGGATGGTTGCTTCCGACAGGTTTAAAGGCTCTGTTAGCCTGAAAGTCTAAAACTGAAACGAAACTATTGTTAAATTTATTAAATACCTACAAATATACACAACAAACTTGTTAACAAATGTAGAAAATTAAACTAGTTAATCTAATTACTAATGAATTATTAATATAATTAATAATAGTCTATGAACTAAATCTATGCAATTAATCTTAACTTATAATATAATAATCACAAAATTAATCAAATATTAACATGTTAAAATAATTACAAAATTGTATTATTAACAAATATACATTAATTACAAAAAAATCAGGAAAGAACCTTAATGTAATTCAATGGCTGTTTTCCATAAAATAATTTAAAAGAAACAGCATATTAATCTATTTTCGATCTTATCCTTATCAAAAGTGAAAAGAATATTAAACCTGGAATGGAACTATGCTGATAGGAATACTGCATGAATATACTTGATAATATTTAAAGAAATTTAAACATTAACAAAACCATACAGTAATCATTACATATTATATAAATAATGATATCATTCATTAATTAAACAACATGACATATCAGCAAGATCAAAAATATTAAAAATCGATAATCGTACAAGACATATATATTTGCAAAATTCTTTAGAGAATTATAACAAACATAGATAAAATAGAAAAGAAATGACAAGACTGATAAATATCAAAACTATATGCCCAGTATACAAACTAAAAACATATATTAAAAATATCACCAATTTAACATATCGTAGCTGAAGACAAATAGCTGTGTAAAATTGCAGATAAATCAAACCACAGTCTTGTTGTCTCCTCTCCATCAACTATCGATCTCAGGCAGTAGTATTTTCTGAGCTTACAAGAGAGAAATCTCTTCAGCGTTGGCAGCCTCCACATCCACCTCCTCTTTCAGCAAATTCCAA
>LPNX010075351.1:17108-90788 GCA_001517045.1 Pseudotsuga menziesii | reverse complement strand
AATTAGGTTTTACACAGGCGAAATTTTGCCGGCCGCAACTGCAAAAATCGCGTCCAGAAAACCCCCGAAATCTCCCAGAATCCATCACTTTTTGGCAAAATCTTCGTGAGTACAACTAAATGGGTCCGTTCTGAGAAAAACCCATGTCGCGGATTTTTCATATCTATCTCCATTTGTTCACAACGTGGCCTGGAAAAACGCCTGTTAATTGAGGACGCATTTTTAATAATTGACAGGGAATAAAATTCGTCTCCTGGCAATTTCCAGAATCATAACAGTCTCCTTAGCATCTGCACATGAAAAACCTAATAAAAGAAATAAGTGTAAACAAAATTCAATCATGAGAAAATAAATAGCTTAACTAATGATCTTTCCAGCTCTTTTACCATTTTCAAAATCTGCGATTTGTTTCAATATGTGCAATTAAAACATTTTAGCATCTACAGAATATTTGTTTTATTATTATTAGCAATATAATAATCCATAGATTCGGCTGGCATCTCTCAAATCTCTACAATATCGAAGAACAGATAGCTGGTTTAATATGAGGATCCCGTTGTGGATAAAACAAAATTCACAAACATTTCCATTGAATTAATAGCTCATTCAATCTTCATTGATAACCACGTGTCGTTATTCAAATAACCAATGGATAAATCAGATAATAATCTTCAAAGGCAAAGTATGCTCATTTCTAAGCCTTTATAAAATTCACATTAATTCCTAGTATTTTTGCAAATATGATAAAATTAAAATAAAGTGTTAATTATACCTAATTTTCTAGGTAAACATTTAAAACATCAAAGAAATTTATTTATTATATTTATACAAAATAATTAAAAGATTTATTTATCTTGTATAAATAATAAAAATAAATAAAGTCTATTAATTATAAAGATACGTATTTGATCTTTAATTATTCAACACTTTTAATAATATAGCAAAAATAATAAGATAGACTTAGTAAAATATTTTTCAAACTCTTAAATTTAATGCATGGTTTTATCTTTCAATATCCATCGTTAAATGAATCAGAATTACCAAGTTGAATAATTGAATCAAAATTACCCATTTATAAGATGTCATCAATACAGTAATCACCCTTCCAAAAACCTTATCAATATTTATGATAACAAAATCACATAACCGAAGGATAAATATTTGGATAAGAAATCACTAGTAGATTGATGACAAATAATTAACACTTATCCACTCAAAATAATAATTTCAAAATAGTAATTTTGTCAACTAATCCATAGTTTGCAAAGGTTTTCTTTAAAAACATTGAATTTCATGTTTTAATAGCTTCTGGAATGTCACCATTTTAGTAACTTTTAATTCTTTAAGTTTGCTATATGAAATTCAAACATTTCATCAAACAAAATACAATTTTATTTGAAGAAATAATGTTTTTTAAAGGCTGTTGGGTAGGGGCACAACAAGTCTTACATGATCAGATATGAGTGCATGGCCTTTCTGATGTGATTGAGGCATGTGTTCCCACTTGATCAGATATAAGTGCTGATGCCATTCTCTGGGAGAATGGAGGCACCTGGTAAATTACCAAGAATCCTTAGTCTGGGACTGAGATCCCTTTCGATGCGATGTGTTTGCACATGGTTGAATGTAAGTGTAGAGCCCTTCCGATGCGGTGTTTTCGAACATGGTCGAATGTAAGTCCAGAGCCCTTCTGATGTGGTGTTTTCGAACATGGTTGGATGTAAGTGCAGAGCCCTTCCGATGCAGTGTGTTCACACATGGTTGGATATAAGTGCTAAGCCATTCTGGCGTGATTTGTTTACAAATGGTCAGATGTGAGTGTTGGGCCTTTCTGACAAGATGAGGTCAGATGTGAGTGCCGAGCGTGCCTTTTTGACAAGATGAGGTCAGATGTAAGAGTTGGGCGGGCCATTCTGGCTTAGGGTCAGATATAAGTGTTGAAGACCTACATGAAGGGTAGGACTACAACCAACATGAAAAAGGGCTGGTTCTGTAGAACTTCTTGTGACGAGAAGAATGAAGAGATATCACCATTTGATTGACATAGTAGAAGCATTAATGATAATGATGATTCGGTGATGATCCAGCTTTGATGATGATCTAGATCAAGTGATGATCAAGTGATGTAAGTGCAGAGCCCTTCCGATGCGGTGTGTTCACACATGGTCGGATATAAGTGCTAAGCCATTCTGGCGTGATGTGTTTACAAATGGTCAGATGTGAGTGTTGGGCCTTTCTAACAAGATGAGGTCAGATGTGAGTGCCGAGCGTGCCTTTTTGACAAGATGAGGTTAGATGTAAGAGCTGGGCGGGCCATTCTGACTTAGGGTCAGATATAAGTGTTGAAGACCTACATGAAGGGTAGGACTACAACCAACATGAAAAAGGGCTGGTTCTGTAGAACTTCTTGTGACGAGAAGAATGAAGAGATATCACCATTTGATTGACATAGCAGAAGCATTAATGATGATGATGATTCGGTGATGATCTAGCTTTGATGATGATTTAGATCAAGTGATGGTCCAGACTTGATGATGATCCAGCAGTGACGATCCAAATCAAGCGATGATCTAGATTTTATGATGATCCAGCAGTGACGATCTAGATCAAGTGATGATCCAGTAGTGATAATCCAGATCAAGTGATTATCCAGACTCGATGATGATCTAGTGATGATCCGGACTTGATGAAGATGACTTGACAATGAAGATAACTTGATGATGAAGATGACTTGACAATGAAGATGACTTGAAGATGAAGATGACTTGAAGACAAAGATGACTTTCCAGATGATACAGAGAATACGACTTGTGCTGATAAATTGTGTCGAGAGAATACCTTCCTAGTTAAGAGGGAGTGTTGATGTATTTGTAACTTCGAAATGTATTCCCTTGTATATCTTATGTATTGTACCCCGATGTTTATTTCGGGAAGTATCTATAATGTAATTGAGTCATGTCATGCCCCAATGTTTTGATCGGGAGATTCAATAATGTAAACAAGTCATGTAAAGTCATTGAGGTTAACCCTCCATTGTAACTCGGGGAAATAGTCCCCACATTTGTGTCAAGGTTAACCCTCCTTGTTGATCAGAGGAAAAATTCCCCACAGTTGTGGGGCACTAGGGTTATTAGACTCTCCTAGAGATGTCGGCTCTATTAAGTAATTGTTAAGTGGGGCCGACATGTTAAAGTGGACATTAAGTGAACGAAAGAATATAAATAGATAGTGAGCCTCTCTATTTATCACATATACACTCACTCACTAGGGCGCATGAGTGAGAGAGAAGTAGCTCTCTCAAGTGAGAGAGAGAGAGAGAAGCTGTGGAGATCAACTTTTCTATTTTCAGGTTTTACTGCTACCATTGGTGCTCATTCTATCTCTGAGGAAGTTGTGGGGTTTTCTCCTTTATGGTTTCCCCGAGGAAAATTCTTTGTGTCTCTTGTCTCTTGTGTTTATTGTTGTGCATTTTATTCTCTCAGATAAGATCCTAAGACAATGCTAGCTTGAATGATAAAAATCTAACACTCCTATTCCACTTTCTTGGGGAATCATGACCACAAATATAGGGAAATTGCTCCCTGCAACAGTTAGAAGTAGTTTGAGGATGCTGCCACTTGTCAATATACTCTCAACCCAGTCTCCTCCACCGGGTGACCAGTAAACACTCATTTAACAGCTTCCCTAAGTTGTTGTCTCATCATTTATTTATTTATTAATAAAATATTCTGCAATACATTAAATTATCCTTGACCCCACTTGGTCATTAATTACAAACTTTATCATAAAATATAACATAAGGTTCCTCAATAACATTAAATTGTTTTTGTAAATTGGGGCATGTGACAGAGATGATCTTGTGTTGTATCAATACTGTGGAACTCCTTTGTTGAGGTGGTTATACTATGTGATATATTTCTAGTCATGGTCACTAAGTTCTATAAGTCTCATTTATGGCTTAGAACCCCCTAGAGTGAATTACTTTAGCATATGAGTATATGGCCTAGGTTAATATATATTATCATTAGTATGTATGGAATAATTCTTCTGAGTATGATATGATAAGATGGATAAATAATACACATATGGACCAGGCATTAATTTGTTAATGATAATGAGATAAAGCATAGAGAAAGAGAATTTGAAATTGCCAATGCAAATGTCTGAGTGAACTCAAGTTATAAAGCTTCAATAAAATATGAATGCTTCAATCAATGCCTTAGTCAAAGCATCAATTTAACTATTAATGAATGTAATCAGTTAAGTAAAGAAGAGATTAATGTTCATCAATCATCATGCATAAGTTAACTAAAGATATCCATTCAAAAGTTAATAATATAAATGTGCATGGATGGCACTAAGAGTGAAGCATTGATGACACTTAAGTTAGCATGGTAACTAAGTGATCAACAGTTAGTTAAAGATTGAATTAAAGTCAGTTAACATTTAGTTCAAGTAATTTAACATTCAGTTCAAGTCAGCTAACATTCAGTTCAAGTAGGTTATCATTTAGTTCAAGTAAGTTAACATTAAGTTCAAGTCAGTTATCATTCAGTTCAAGTTACTTCCCCATGGTGGTGGCCTCCCCAACCTTTGAGCAACCCTTGGGGCTAATAATATATAAAAGTTATACAACTTCTTATGTAATAATAAAATATTTGATAAGTTATTTTATCTTAAGTTAATTTATTTAATAATTGGATAATCAAAATTAATTTTAATCGATGATAATAATCATAGGAGTGGTCTATGTATTCTACGTTTTCAACTTTACGGTGAGTTTTGGTCAGAATCTAGTAATTTTTTTGGTAAAATACGAATTTGGAAGTGTTTAAATTATGTTTTTGAATCCATAAGTAGATTCAACATAGTTGAATGCCCGCATGGAACCCAAATTATGCAATTTCCATAACTAATATATGTGATTCTAATATTTTTAAAGATTGTCAATAGGACTTCCAACAAAATAAGACGGAAAACATGCTCATAAAAGGTTGAAAAAGTAGGATACTTAGACTACACCATAATCATATATAGTGAACTTAAAAATTATGTTTTTTTATTAAACGAAATCATAAATTTATTAAATGCAAATTTACATAATCATTTCATTTTTATTTTAACAATAAATGTATTGAATCTACGAATAAATACAAATATAGTGGGCGTTGTTAACTATGTCTAGCTCAGGTTTTTAAAATGAATAATTATTATCCTCTCCACTTGGCTTCAAACCCTACTTGTGACTTGTTTTGTTTTAGTGAGACATTATTTTTAGGAATTCCTTTAGCAATAAAGAATGTCTCACCCTTAGTGTAATGGATGTATTTAACTTATAATATCAAAATATATTTTATTTCCATATGATTATGATTATAGTTATTCACCTCCATTAAAGGAAAATAATCGATTACTTTTCTTTAGAAAATTTTATTTCTATGCTAAAAAAGCTTGAAGGGAAGCATTTCGAAATCATCGTTGTTATGATGAGTTAAAATGTTTGAAAGGTCAGTATTATAGCAAATCTTTTGAAATTGCGCTATAACATGGGTGTATGTAGGATATTCTATGAGAGAGTGATTTTCAATCCTCTTTTTGTTACAAATATGAAATATTATTTTGTCCCACATTTTTTTAGGAACTATCAAGTGACCTATTTCACTATGGAACTCATGAGTTTGTTCTCATTTTAGCAATATTGAGTTTTCTTCTATATGCTAATTGAAATAGAGAGATTTTTTGATCTTCTAGATTAGGGTTAATCACCTCCTTATAAAATCTTAATTTTCTCTTGTCCTTTAACTTTTTATCACACCACATTTTTTCTTTAAAATTAGATGTGTAATAATACTTTTAATACTATCACTATTTTTGCAAAGTGGCCTCTTCTTCGAATCCCCAATGGTTTAGCCAAGACTTGGTATCTTTATGCCAACCTCACTTAAGTCATAGGTGGTTTTGTTTAGAGTATGAAGCAATATTAAGAATCCTATTGTCTCCCTTGTTATTTATCTTGTTCTTGTACACTACGATATCTAGTTATGGCCATGCTTTCAATTAGGGAGATACTTGCTTCTATGAGGAGGATCAGATATGGTGGATTGCCTTTAAATTTTGAGATTATATGTTATAAAGTGATTTTCAATTTTCTCTATCCTTCTCCAAGATTTTCTAGAGATGCTTGAGCCCCAAACTTTACAACCATATAAGGTAAGGAGTGATGAGAGTCTCTTGAAGTAGAGTTTCTTCCTATCCCAAAGCCAAAGGTCTATGGATTTACAACTATTTTCAAGCATAGTAGCATAAATCGAGTATGGATATGAATACAAATATAATTGGATACAAAAAATATCATTTCATAAAAATATAGTATAGAATAAATATGACACTAGGTTTCTTAGCTCGGTGGGCTAGCTCAAGTGGTTGAGTGTTGTAAGTTGTGAGTATAAGGTCTCGGGGTCAAATACCCAGGTGGCTATACATTGATATATAAGGGCCCCACTTGATGTCCCCATTGGGTTAGCTTCATAATCAGAACGAGGAGTGAGAACATATGCTGATAATATCATGTGTCGATTCTAAAGAGAATCCTTGTCCATTCATAGGCGAGCAATATAGGTGGCTAGAGAGAGATTTGAATCAGGAGGAGTGAAGTATGACACCACAGTTATTAGCATCGTGACACAACCCTTGGTACAATAGTTACAACAACCATTATCAAGAGCTCGAATGCATGAGACAACAAATGGAATATCTTCTTTATGAGTATGGTGTGGACCTTGCTTTCAGAATATGTTATCAAATCTGCTGCAAAACACAGTTTAATCCTGCAAACCAAGCTCCGGTTAATCCTAGGAACCCCAAAATTAATTTTAACCTACAACTTGTTGGCCAGGTCGACGTATTCCATTGTCGTATTCAACCGTATGCATACAGATATGAATATAGATACGATACGATCAACAATATGTTGATCATAGCGTAATCGTACTACACCAAATATAAGTTGATTTTTGTACTTCTTTTGAATTTTTGTATCGTAAACGCCAATACTAACTAATTACTCTACTATGTTTTCAAGTCCATAATAATATTTTTATCTTTTATTAATTTTTTCTTCAATGTTGTACTCCAAATAAGCTAACAAGAGCCATGATGTGGCAATGTCCTTGACGTTGCTTATAGGTGTTGATATAAGATGAAATGATAAGAAGCTATTAGTAAAGAAAAGAGCCTTTTGGATCAGGCTATTAACAAAGAAAATATCCCTTATGAATAAGGCCACTAGAAATTGTCTCACAACATCATTGAAGCATACCCTTTTTAAATGGATAATAGCTATTCTTTTGCATGGATGTTTTTCTTCTAGGTTTTCCTTTTTATAGCTTTTGTGTTAGAAAAATACCTTTTAGTAAAGTTGGAGACATTACTCGATGTAACACAAAAAAAAACTATCAAATACTTCAAATTCACCTAAATCCTTAAGCCAGAGAAGATAATTTAAAGACCTAACAATATGATAAATGTTAAGCCAAAAAAGATAATTTAAATAATTTGAATGCCATGCAATCTATAAGTTTAAGGACTTAAAAATATCACCAATATATGATTAATGTTAAGCCAAAGAAAATAATTTAAATGCCATGCCATCTCTAAGTTTAAGGACTTAACATATAAATACCATGCAATCTCTATGTTTAAGGACTTAACGATATATGAAAAATGTTAACAAACTTTTATAGTTGTTAGTTATGCATGAGTTATGTGTAGATGATCACGTCTCAAATACACATAAATCTTGTGTGCATGGATAAAGTGTGTAATTCATATATCATTGCTAACAATAAATTTTGTGATTTATTAAGAATTTATTAAATTTAAAATATAAATATGTAAATGTGATTTATTACGAATTTATTGCTTTTATATATGAAAAATAAATTAAAATAAAAAACTCAATTTTTTATATTAAATATAAATAACTACACTTTGTTCTCTACAATTTTTTCACTCAATTTTAATAAATATAAGTGGCTACATTCTATTAATAAAAATGGATTTTAGATTAACATGAATTTGGAAAAAAACAAGAGGAATACCTCACTTCAACAACACATTCTTTATCTCCGATCAAATAATGTCTCATTGAAGATCACTCTCTATCCCTATCCACATTTTTGTCTTATTTTATTTAATCAATGTAAATCCAAATCCTAGGCTCTATCAAGCACCGAGAGGGATCATTCTCAAGAGTGAAATGTGTAATTATTTTTTTTCAATATTTGTGTATGAATTAGACTAATCAAATCCACTCAAGAATTAGAGAGATTCACCGCCCAATGAATGAAATGTGCAATTAATTTTTTCAATGTTTTAGATTAGTTCATTAGTGGGAAGGTATACCGGCCAATTCCTCAAGTGAGACATGAGTCATTAGTGGGAAGGTATGCTGGCCAATTCCTCAGGTGAGACATGAGCAATGAGATGCTTCATTTTTCATTTTTTGATGACAAGTTAGATATTAATATTATAATTTTTTCATTAAAAATCATTTTAAATTAATAATATTTTAGATATTAATATTGCATTGCATAATCTTAATAAAATAAAATAAAATATATATTAAAATAAAATAAAAAAATATATTAGATAGTAAATTTATTTTTTAAATCAAATCGCTTTAAAACCATATTTATATTATATTGCTCTAAAATGATTTATTTTTTATTAATTAAAATTATATTAAACAAATGAAATAAAACCAAACCATTTTTATAATAAAAGTAATGATTTGAACTATTTATAATTTATAATTTTAAAATTGAGCTCTGGGTTTCCAAATCGAAAGGTTGCATGTCCAATGGTTGTTTCTTCTTGTTAATTAAACCTATGTATCAGGACACTTGCTTATAAAATTATATGTATCTGCACATTTGCTTATAATTTTTCTCTAGTTTTCTTTAAACCTTACTGGAAATAACCTTGTATATAAGTTTCAGTCGACAATTATAGATATATATAATACGTCCAGATTTGAGATGGGCGAATTTGCACGTTTCAGTTGGTAGATTTGAGATGGGCGAATTTGCACGTATCACTCGGTAGTTATAGATATATATGATACGTCCAGATTTGAGATGGGCTAATTTGTATAAAATTAGGATTTATATGATTCTTACATTTTTAAAAAAAGGGAAAATATGATTTGTTTCAGTTACACATTTGATTAGGATATATATGGCCCCTACATATCAGGAAAAGGATAAATAATATTTGGTCAAGACGTAAAATATAGAAAGTGAACCTACTTATTTTTTATAAAGTTAGACATTTACTTAAATATGATAAATATGGCCCTTACATATTAAGAAAGACGAAATATGATTTGTTCAAAAGTCAAAATATGGAGAGTGAAAATAATTATTAATGTATATAAAAAAGGCAAAATATGATTTGTTCGAAACTCAAAATATGGAAGGTGAAAATAATTATTATTGTATGAAGTTAGACATTTACTTAAACCCTATTTGAAATCAAGTACCTCTACATTTTAGTCGACTGTGATAAAAACATATATTATAAGTTACGTACATATTCCAAGAAAAAGTATCCCAATAGTATTCTGAATACTGTTGCGCTGAAACTGCAATGACTTATAAACGTTCAACAACTGAATGCATGTGGTTCTCTTTCGATCGAAGTAGGATGGGAACTATTGTTTCATTGATATTGTGGCTCAGTAAGTAGAGAATGGACTATGAACTACAATATTTGTTTATTGTAGAGATTTTTGGGGAAAAGGTTGTGGCAGCCAACAAGAAGACAGACACGTGTTATTTTTTCTGCTGTCTCTGGTTACTAAGTGAAAGGTTTTTTTGGTATTGCAAAGGGTCTCTGAAAGGTGAGAAGTGCATATCCTCTCCTTTGGTTGTGCTGCCCGATGTTCCAGAGGTCCATTGCCAAATTCAGCCCATCCATCCTCGAAGAAGAGATTTTTTTATGTTCTTGTCTTTAAACTAATTTATATATTGTTGTTGAGAGTTTATTTTGGGGATAATTAAAAATTTTATTTATTATTTTTTACTTAATTGCTAATAAATGGATTACTTTTTAAATTTAAGTTTATTAATTTTTACTTTTTAGAAGTAAAAAGTAACGTTACATAACAAGTTACAACATTGCATCATAATCCACAAGTAAAAATTAAAAAGTAACATTACAACCTCTCCCTCGTAATAGGCAATATTATTTATAGCCCACATAACGTTACAAAATCTCCCCAATACTGAGCTGTAGAGCCGCCCAATAATTAAAACACAACTATTTCTCATTCAATCAATTAAAAATAATCCACGCAGCATGTTTTCTTAAGCAATTTTTAAAATTTATTTAAATAAATATAAATTAATTAATGTGTGCTCTTTGAATAATCCACTTATCATGTTTTCTTAAGCAATTTTTTAAATTTATTTGAATAGATATAAATTAATTAATTTGTGCTCTTTGAATGTTCGTAGTTATTTTAATGAATATTTTCTTTAGGCAGTCCATGCAAATCAAAATTCCTGTAATACTCCAGGTATGTGGTTGCTGCACATTGAAACTCCTTTAAATCCATCCAATCTGCAAAAGGAGACTTAAGGATAGGAAAATATACCCCGCTAGGACCCTCCTGCAAGAAAGAAAAAACGAATTTCATTAATAATGTTTAGACCCGCCTGCAAGCGCACCCACAAAGGCAATATCAAAGAATTCTCACACTCAAACCTTCACATGGCCTTTGACGACCCTAATTACAATAAACAAACAGCTACATCAATGTCTCTCGATGATTTGACTGACTTCATCTACAGATCGAAGCCCATTCCAACCCTTATTAAAATATACAAAGATCACAAACTGGCCTTCGAGCCCGATCTATAAACCCATGGCCTGATATTCACATTTAATGACGATGTCTCTGAACACCAAATTCTTGCGGAGATCAATTATCCAGCGCTCAAATCCTCGACTATGTATATATGGACACACAAAATAAAATCTTGAAACTGAAAGAAAGATGCATTGTGCTTCATTAGAAACTGGGGAAGAAAAAACAACAGTTTACACCTATGAACGACCTAAATACAGAAAACCCCATACAGAGCGGATCGATACGAGAATTGAACGAGTACATCTTTCATAGACCTTAACCCTACGAATAAAAAACCTACTTGTAGGCGTTAGACAGGAGGGCAAGGTGCCTCATCGTGCTCTACGCTTCGCGAGCCTGTTGCAGAGAGCTTCACCGGGTGCAGAGTAATAGCAAAGGAGAACATGGCATTCCATTCGCAGGCGGGAGGATGGGGCGCGGGAACTTAAAATAACCTTCGTTTGAAAATGCTGACTGATCCGGACGGGCTGACGACCTTGTCAGTGACGGAGGGTAGATGGGTTCCGGGCCCCGGCCCCGCAAATTTTGAGGAAAACACCGGTAAACGGAGAAATAAATGGAGCCGAAATCAAATGGCAAAGGAAAACGCCGTGAGTGGGCTCGGAGTCTGGATTACTATACCGCATTATGGCATGGCTGTTAAATGTAAATGTAGTAATTAATAACTAGCGCGATCAACCAAAAAAACAAGTATTGTGAGGTCAGCTGCTTGTGGCCAATAACCAAAGGAGATTAAGCTACGGACGATTTTTCGCGTCGGCACTCCGACCACCGGTGACCCCATCCTCTCCGTTGCCAGCCCCGTCGCTTCTTCAACCCCGTTGCTTCCTCCCCGTTACACCCTCCGCCGTTAGACTCCTCCCCTCGCTGTCTCCGTATCTCCGTCATCGTTTTCTTCGTCTCGGAGGTCCCACCCTATGCCATTACATCGCCACCTAGTCCCTCCCTCCACTGCACCATCATTCAAACTCCACCCCCTGCACCTGCAATGATCCCCCTCTTCGTGAACCCACCCCCTGCACCTGCAATGATCCCATTACCTCTCTGCCATTAGCGAGTATGATTGTTGGCTAGCCTTCAGAAAACCAAACCAGTGTTTAAAATCTTGTAGCAGTCAGCAGTCGTTCCCTTTCAGGATTGCAAGCAACAGTCATTCCCTTTTAGGAGTGCAAGTTCCCTTCGAGCAGTCGTCGCAGGTAGACTCATGCAACATTTTGAGTTACTCTTCCTTCTGTGTGGTGGATGCCATGGAATATTTTTCTCAAGTTGTTTTCTTTTTGCAAGTAGCTTGACGGGGGACTCCTGCTTTCAGCGTTATCACGGTGGATACCCGTCAGCAACCGCTTCCTTCTTCAACCAAGTAAGCATTATGCTGCTTCCTTCTTCAACCAAGTGATAGTCTGCATAAAAACTTAGAGAGTATAAAATTGGTGTGTGGCATAACGAATCATGCAGTTCCCCAACATGACCTATCCTTCTTTAGATCTTATCCAGCAAGACTCTAACAGTGGATACTCATCGTTGAGGAACTCTCTACACAGATCCATACTAAGGTCTCTCCAACACTGGGCCAGAGTATAAATCCCATCCTTGCTAAGTGTACTGTAACCCACATTGCTAAACACAGCATCATTTATAAGGTTGGTCAAAAGAGGGCCAATAAACCAATCCAAAACTCTTCCCGTTTTTGGATAAACCCTAGCCGTTATGCAAGTCCTCCCACCTTCTCCAAAGCTCTCCACGATTGAATGATCAACCTGCAATTTCCATTGCCGCTGTTAATGTTATCGACCAAATTTTGCACAACACTACACCTATCTTATGCAGAGAATTCTATCTTACCAAGACTCGGAGTGAAAGGCGATTCTCTTTGAAGGAGTCCACATTCTTCACAAAACTTCCATATGTTGTCCTATCAACGTCGCTTTGTAATGAAGATAGATATTCTAAAGTCAATCAACTATGTTCATTTGTTAAGTTAACATTATTAAAAACCTGTAAAACAAAACACATATCAAAATCAGAAAGCACTTGGTATATGATTCTATAAAAACTAAATCTTTCTATTTCAGTCAATTTGGTCTGTAGGGCACATGTTAAGTTGAAATTTCCAATTTGATTGTTTGGTATGATAAATCAGGAAGTATTAGGTATATGGTTCTCTAAAAGATAAATCTTTATATTTCAGTCAATTTATTATGTAGGGTACGTGTTAAGTTGAAATTTCCAATTTGATTGATTGGTATGATATCAGAAAGCACCAGGTATATGATTCTACAAAAGATAAATCTTTCTATTTCAGTAAATTTGGTCTGTAGGGTATTTTCAGTAAATTTGGTCTGTAGGGTATGTGTTAAGTTAAAATTTCCAATTTGATTGATTTGTATGATATCTTTTAAATCTCTTAATAAAACACAAGAATATGGATGTTGTGTGAATTAGAACTTAAATCTATTAAGATGTCCTCGACCCCAAAAATAATAATCAATCTGTCATAGACAAGAATTTTATATCTATCAAAATTTAAACTTGGTGCATTTGTCTAACAACATCTTATTCTAGTCAAGATTTATAGTAGAAGATTCGACAAGGAAAAGAGTTTTGCTGCTGAAATAGGTAAGCATTGAGTCCATGTAGGGTTGTTTGGTAAGCGATTTCTCAAATGATAAAATTGTTTGGTACATAATTTAGCAGAGTATGGGGATCCTTAGTTGCTCTGTATATTATGAGATAAGTAGTTTTTTCAACCATGTAGCAGTAACCCATTTACCGTAGAAATTGTATGGTTTACCATAGAACTTGTATGGTTTCTTCTGAAAGCCTTGGACATTGTTTGCAAAATATCAATTCATACAATGGGGCAAATATTTGATCACAGATTTTAGCGTAGTGGTGCATTCACTTATGCTCCCGCAGAACTTGACAATATACATTAATGGGAGGCAAATATAGGCTCCAAACCCATCCTATCCCGGGGAATGTGTTGGAGACACACAGAATGTCTAGAATACAAAAAAAAATCTAAAATTATGTTGCATATTTGATGTATGATATTTATATATCCCAATTGCATCTACCAGTGTGTGAGATAATATAGCTTCTCAGTTTCAAATTTTCGCATCCTTTATAATAGTGTGTATGAGAGGCATCCAGGCCTTTTTCAACTGTGTGGATCTTTTATCCCCTTACAATCTGCTAGTTAACTTCACTTTGTACATGTATGGCACCTTGAGGTTGGTGGTAGGATATGATATTGCATTTCAGGATTTGAATGGTATGCCCTCTTCATACCATTCACCGATGATCTCATAGTAGTTCTTTGTACGAGTAAACTATCATACCCACTAATTAGTCACAAGCACCTCTACTCTGGAAAACTTAGAAGATATATGCAAGTCATTGGGCATGAACGATGCTATACATCTTCCTTGCTCATTGTGTATATTCTTCACATCGATATTGGTATGTTTTATGAGCCATTGAACCATTTCAACACAGGCATGAAGCCCTGAACTTGCAACAACATTTTTAATAGATGACCTTTGAAAATTCTTTATCCTCTTGCTGAGTTTTATCTGGCTCGGATGAAGACGAAAGTCCTACTCCATCCTTGATCAACAAAAAGAATTCCCCGCACTTATGGGCATTTTCTATACTAGTGTGATGTGAGGTCTTAGTGTAAACTAACATCTTTGTCTCTTTTGGTTAAGTTTCCATCTTAGCAATTATTGGCCCTTTTCCCTTCGGATTCTTCTTTATTTGTTTCTTGGGAGCCATTTATAAGAGTCTGCAGTGCATCCATTGTGAACAACACAACACATTACCAATGTTAGGCAAATAACTAAAAGAAAGTTTATATGAAATAAAAAATGTTTCATTCTTTCTGAGCTGGGTATAGACTTAGCAAAATAGGCATTTAAACTAAACCGAAACTCACCCATATTTGAGCAGCATCTTCTTTCTAAAGAGTGATGGGTGCATTGCATATCGAGGCCAAGTGACTTAACATAAGCGAACCTTTCAGAACAGTGAAATAAATGTTAGGAGTGGGGTTAAACTTTGAATGACAACAATCTTCAAAAGTTTGGCGTCTTCCTAGGTTGCTAGGTAATGCATTAAAAACGAATGGAACAAGTAGGTAGGGTCTATCTAACAAAATACGATGGAAAGCCAGGGCCTTTCAAATTATAAGCTTTCCAACAAGGGCTAGCACATCACAACTATGCATTCAAAATACCATTGTTGGAACACAGGCCAAAAGTGATATTTACTAAGTGCTTAAAAAAGGGTCGCATTCAAATGTCATAATACGAAGGTTGGGATCTATGGTGGTCAGGTCAGTAATAGCAACAATCTTCTTTGGGTTTACCTTTATTCCTTTCGCTGATACAACATGGCTCAGGAATTATATTTCTTCCTTCCCAAAAATTCATTGCTATTTGTTTGCATAAAACTGATTATCTTATACTAGTTTAAACACTGTCTCTATGTGCTTGAGATGCAAGCTCCAATTTTAGATGTAGACTAATATCTAATCAATGAACAAAAGTACAAACTTCCGTAGGTATGGACAGAATAAGTAATTCATCATTTCCTAGAAAGTCGCTGGGCCGTTGTATATTCCAAAAGGCATTACAAAAAATTCATACAGGTCTTCATGAGTACAGAAGGCTATTTTGGGAATGTTCTCTTCTCGTATCCTTATTTGGTAATAGACTGATTTCAGACCAAACTTGGATAAATACTTAGCACCGTGAAGTTCATCCACAAATGGAATGGGAAACTTATATTTAATAGTAATTTTATTTAATGCTTGATAGTAAACACAGAGTTTATAGGAACCATCCTTTTTACTTACGTGTATGACTGGTGTTGAATCCATATTCCAAATATAAGGCCATTTTATTGAGTGAGAATTGATAAGGTAGGGCCAGCCTCTAAAGGTCCATATTCCAGCTTCACAGGGCTAATTTCACAGAGGATAATCTACCATATGATAAGGCTAGGTTCTTAGAGGATAATCTACCACACTATAGGCCACCCTTATGCTAGATAATTTACAATATGATAAAGGCAAGTTCTAAGAGGACAATTTACCATATGATAAGGACGGAAAGCAAGGCCACCTTTTAACTTGTAAAGTTACCCTATGGATAGGCCAGCCTTCCACTAGTAAAATTACCATCTCTTGGAAAGTGCTTGACCTTCTTACCTCTTCGGAGCTATTCTCTTCCTTATTTTTCCCGTACCTCCCTCCTAAGATTAATAAAGTAAAGTGTTTTTTTATAAAAGTCATATCCTAGCTGACTGTTTGGGCATCCATTATCTCCTAGCTGCAGTCTGAATCCCGTCTTGTTTGCTCGCTAGTTTGGTTCAGTAAGTAACTCCCTTCCTAATTAAATTACTGAACTTCTATTATGCTTTTTCTCGGATGAAAGTTCTCCTTACCCCCACAGTCGGATGAAAGTAATTAAGTATCTTGCGGGTCCCCGAGCAAATTCTGCATGTAGTGCTGCCTGCCCCCACAAATGGTAGGTAACAACACTGGATTGTTCAGTTAAGATTGTCTCCTCCAACTATAGTTGGAGAATTCCCCTCCTTAGAGTTCAATTAATCTGTCGTGGATGTTGCACCTGAACTGAACACATTATGGGTGAGATGGGTTAGTCATCCATTCTATAGAGAAGAGTTAGAGCTGTGATTCTTTTGGTCGACTGCTGAGCTTGGTGAACATTATTAAAAAATTTCATTCATTCAATCACTAAGTACTTATTCTCGGGCTGTCTACACTTCTTAAAAGTAAAACCAACAGATTGACAGCAAAGCGAGTGGTGAATGATTCAAATTGTATGCCCAACAATAAGTAAAACCAACATATTGACAACAAAGCGAGTGGTGAATGATTCAAACTGTATGCCCAACAATGGTGGGCACTCGCCTGTAGCACATGGAAGGTACACAATTTATTGCAGAAAACACAAATTTTCATGTGTGGTACACAATTTATTGTAGAAAACACAAATTTTCATGTGTGGCAGACAATTTATTGTAGAAAACACAAGTTTTCATGTGTGGTATTGGCGATAGGTATCAAAATTTAAACTTATGGCACATGCAAGTGGTTCCCACATCACGGTTTATTTGTTGGCCTCAATCTTACAATTAATAATTATAGGATAGGGCAAGCACTTGCTTGTTGCCCCTAGATAATGTATACAAATTATATCAAAGAAAGTGAGGTATTAAGAATGTCTCTAACATGGGAAATAAATGGCATGTTCTAATTCGCACAACATCAATATTCCCCTGAATGTTGAAGGGGGAATCTGAAGATAAACTACTAGGTCAAGATCCTTTTTGTTGACCATTTCCATGTAAATGGAAGGCAGGATCATGGGCACTTTCATGGCTACTATCAAACTAAGCTAACAACTACAGGTTAGGCAAGCACTTGCCTCTTCCCATGGGATTGAGTCTACAAACAATCTTAAAGAAAATTAGGTATTAGGAAGGTCGCAGGCATTGACAACTATAGCCCTGTTATTCTCAGAACATGGGTGCTGATCTTAGTGACAAAATATTGACTTGAGTAAGACCCTATAAGGTACCCTAGGGCCCCTAGTTGTCTCCTCACAATCTTGTTCTGGGACCAAGCAAGTTGATGCATGTAGGGTTCCTGGTTTGGTGTGTCCATTCTCTGTCCCAGTTGGAACTCTGCCCCGGCTAGAACTCCGCCCCGCCTGGAACTCTACCACTGATGGAACTCTGCCCTGGCTGGAACTCCGCCATGCCTAGAACTCTGCCCGATTGGATTTCTTTGTCTTGTAGAACCCATCTACTAGGTATTATACGTAAGAATATTGGGAGCTTGTTGTTTCCTCATCATTTGGATGAAAATATTGACCTCAACCTCGATATTTTCATTCCTACAAATCCCTTTGATGCAGCTATTGAAGCTTATGATGCATGGAATATAGCCATGTGCTTACATTCCTTCAAACAATTTGAATGCAGCGGGATTAAAAGTATACAAAGAGTGTTGGGCGCCTTAGATCATCTTCTTACATATGGAAAGGGTTGTTTTCGTCAAACCATAGATGATAGGTCAATGGTGGTGTTAAGTTTGCTAGAGGGAGCTATGAGTTTGTCCTAGCTGGAACTTTGCCCCTGCTGAAAATGTCCTAATGGCAACCATATCCCACTCAAAGGCCATAGGTTTTCTCTAGAGGGATTATGTGGTTGCATCTATATCCCATTCAAAGGTCAATGATTCAATCTACAGCATGTGTGTTGATTCAAGGCCTTCATCGTGGCCCATTATCCCAAGAAGCTTCATTTGACATATAAGTCCCTTGATTTCCTCCCTCAACCTTGATTAAGGGTTCAAGACCCATTCTTGGTGCACACATACTTGTTACAGTACCTTGTCATGACCTTTGAGTTGTAATAACTCTACCCTGCCTGGAACTCTACCCCAGCTAGAACTATGCCTCGGCTGGAACTTTGCCGTGCATGGAACTCTACCCCGCCTGGAACTGTGCCTCGGCTGGAACTTTGCCTCAGATAGAACTTTTCCCCACATGAAACTATGCTCACTTGAAACTCTGCCTCGGCTGGAACTCTGCCCGGGTTGGAACTCTACCCTGACTGGAACTTTGCCCTGCCTGAAACCATGGCTGCCTGGAACTCTACCCCGATTGGAACTTTGCCCTGCATGGAACTTTGTCCCATCTAGAACTCTGCCTTGCATGGATCTTTGCCTCGGTTGGAACTCTGCCCCGGCTGGAACTATTCCTTGCATGGAACTTTACCCCGGCTGGAACTGTGCCTCGACTGGAACTATTTGTCTTGCAGAACCCATCTACTAGGTATTATACATAGGAATATTAGGAGCTTGTTGTTTGCTCATCATTTGGATGAAAAGATTGACCTCAACCTCAATGGTGGTATTTTTGCCCTGACTGGAACTTTGCAAAGACATGTATTTGATGGCATAATGGAAATGCTTGAGTTTCTATTTTGTAAATTTCTTCTTGCTTTCTAGTTGATCTATTTGGTTCGTTGATCTGTATCTTATTTCGCTTATATGGTGGTTTGAAACCTCGTTCATGGCCCATTAACCCTAGAAGCTTCAATGAAAGCCTATAGCCCTTGATTTCCTTCCCTAGCATTGTCAAAGCCCTAAAACCTACCATTGGCATATAAAATGTCCTAATGGTGCACAAATAATTGTTACGATACCTTGTCTTGACCTTTGAGCCCTAAGAACTCTGCCCTGACTGGAAATTTGCCCCAGCTAGAACTCTGCCTCAACTGGATCATTGATGTGCATGGAACTCTTCCCTGCATGGAACTCTGCCCCATCTGGAAATCTTCCCTGGCTAAAACTTTGCCCCACCTGAAACTATGCCCGACTAGAACTCTACCCTGGCTGGAAATTTTACCTGCCTGAAACTATGCCCACTTGGAACTCTGCCTCGTTTGGAACTCTTCCCCGTATGGAACTCTGCCCTGTTGGTACTTTGTCCCGCTGGAACTCTGCTCCGGCTGGAACTCTGCCCCGCCTAGAACTTTCCCCCTCCTGGAACTTTGCTCCGCTTGGAACTCTGCCCAAGCTATATATATAAAATTTGTATTACGACATTTGTATTACAACAATGCAATGTAGTCTGTTATTCCTGCTGCTTGGTTTTTAAAAAGAGAGTGATTCCTGCTGCTTGTTGGTGATGTATGAATAATTTGTTCCATTTACTATTCCGTTTGAAAGGCACTCTTATATCTTCTTATTTAGCTATTCTTGCAACGGTGTATGTATAAAACAGAGTGTATGTATAATATAGAGTGCATTAAATAGAGTGAATGAGCTCAATTTAATGTATAAAATCCATAACTAAAAAATTGCCACCAGCCAAAACTCTCAAAACAGTTGCTAAAAAATGGTGAAATAAATCAGCAATTAAACCCTAAAAGTAGCCACACCCATTTATGAACAAAATATTTGTAATTATTGCTGAATGTGGAAAGTTGAACCCAAGAAAAAGGGTTGAGGGTTGGAAAGTTGAACGATCCAAGTTTACAGTTTAAGAAAGAACTATGAGTTTCCGCAGTAAATCAATGCACTAAACAAATATTGCACATGGTTAATATTGAGCTTGATTATGGTCAATAAACTTGTGATTAGTTGTAAGGAAGGGAGGAGTTTTACATCTTATTTTATGATGTAGTGGTATTCATGCTTCCTTCAAGCACATTTTCAATCTTCATCTTCATGAGCTTTCCTGGTGTAAAGGTTCGACATAATTAAAGTAATTCTTGCTATAATAAACCTTTCATATTCAACTATAGTGTTCTTTTTGGAATGTGTTTTATCCTATATTAAAAAGAGATGGTGCAATATAGATAAGAGTATCCTTTCGAGAGGATATCCATAGATTTGTAAATTCTAGAAAAGACTCGTGAGATTAAAACTTCTTTTGCGTACATAAGTTATTAATGGAAAACACAAGTACTGTGTGTTTCATTTTGGTTCATATAAGAAGGTTGAGAGTGCAAGGCTTGTCATTAAACCAAAACCTACATATGTGGATGAACATACGAAACCAAGCACAATTCCCTATTATCAGGAGTGGTGGTTAGTCCACTTTTTTATATTCCCAGAGGTGCGGCGGTTATACCATGTGTTGTACTGATACTCCAATACCCCCCCTCCAACATAGCTCGGGTAAATTGAACCTGAGACCTCAGCTCTAATACCATGTAAGGTTTGTTGTTACACCAAAACCTACAGACGTTGATGAACATATGAAACCAAGCACAAGGCCCTATTATCAGGAGTGGTGGTTATTCCATGAACTATGCCCCGGCTGGAACTCTGCCTGCCTGGAACTATGCCATGGCTGGAACTTTGCCTTGTCTGGATTTCTTTGTCTTGCAGAAACCATCTACTAGGTATTATCAATAAGAATATTAGGAGCTTGTTGTTTTCCTGAAAGCCTATAGCCCTTGATTTCTTCCCCTAGCATGGTCAAAGCCCCGAAACCTATCACATGTGTATAAAATGTCCTAATGGAAACCACATCCCACTCAAAGGCCAAAGGTTTGCTGTAGAGGGATTATGTGGTGTTTTGAGTCCTTGTCCAATGAGTATGTGGTGTTTTGGAATTTCCTAGAATAATATTTTATGTGCATGGTAAATCGAACATCTATATTGTACTGTTTATTTGTGATTTCAGAAATGGATGGTCTTGCATGACATTTGTTACTAAGAGTATAAACGTTGTTATTTTCTAGGGTTTTCTTTGCTTGGGGGCTTGTGAAACCAAAGTTGGCCTTCTGATACTATGACCATAATACAGGTTCGTGTTATATCTGAACAATCCAATATCCTTATTGATATATTGAGCTAAATGAACTAAATATGTTATTGGCTGACCATCTCAAGAAGAATTGACTTATAAAGTCATCAAGGAAAGTAATGGCCGTAACTTCTTTTACTGTTTAGGAGTTGAGTGCAATGGTTCGCAACGCAGCAAGTGTCGTGCATTTAATAAACATCGTGAGCAAGTACATGGGTGGGAACCCATAAAATTGCATGTCGGTGCCTCGTAGGGCCATAACTACAAGCTTCCGTCTGCATCAAGAATGGAAAAAGAACGCAAGCGAAAAAATTACAACGTTGAATATCGGTTTAAGAAGCATAGGAAGGTTGTGGAGACTGCTGCCATTCGTAGAGGTCCAAAGAGAGGTATGATTCTTGTATTGATGTTTTATTTCCCAACATATTAAAAAAAGGACGTTGGCAGGTGAAAGGTGAAAGGTGCAGATGAGTTGAGCAAAGATGCAGTGGCATGTGTCAAAAGAATCGTCACTGAATAGGATGCACAAGCCAGTGAAAAAAAATCTACACTAACGAATATTGTTCGTAAGAAGGTTATCAAAGACAAAGATTGGGAGGCCCTAAGAAAAATCTTCAATGAGTCACCGCCGATAGGAATTTTCAATTCGTATTCAATTCCAGTCTTGCATGGCATTTGGAGAACTAACATATATTGAATATCATATCATTGCAACAGAGATATTTAGATAGCTCTTCTGATTTTCCCAAGGACGATTACATGTCTGTTGACAATACAGTCAGCGTACGTTTCGTAAACCCCTCTATGTTTTGATACATATTGAAAATGCATGAATTAATATCCATCTTATTGACAATATTTCATCTTTTCTGCAGGGAAATAATATATCTGTGGGTCAATCGTCTACATATGATTTGAATCAAGCCCCTGATATTTCTGAAGATGTTGAATTTTCTTTGTGTGACATGACAATTGGAGGTGTCAGTCAGGAAAGCATTCAACAAGGTGAGAAGACATCTGAAAGTGTTCCTTTCAGCCCACCATCATTTGACAAGACTCCAATTGATTTAAATGTTGCATTTGAATTTTCACAAAGTCCTAAGGACAATATCATGTCCATTGAAGAGACACTCTGTGTAAGTTTTATAAGCCGCTCCTTGTATTGTAATTTTTTCCACTCCTTGTATTGTAATTTTTTCCAATTGCTATTCAAATTAATGTTTGTTTTGTTGCATATAATAGCAATGTTGCAAGGTATTTAAAAGAACTTACTTTTTTAAAACATTCTTTCATTGCAACAGAGAAATGTATGCAACTCTTCACAAAGTCCTGAGGACAATATCATGTCCGTTGAAGAGACACACGCTGTAAGTTTTATAAGCGCTCCTTGTATTGTTACACATTGGAAATACTTTATTGAAACCCCATTTTATTGACATTGTTTCCTTATAATGGTAGACAAATATTGTATATGTTGGTGACCCATCTTCATCAAATATGAATGAATGCATTGAACAAGGAGAAGGAACGAGTCAAACCCCTGATGTTGGTGAAGATGTGGATGCTATTCAGTGTTCATTTGATAAATTTTCTAGGCCTATATTTGATAGGACATCGGGTAGTGTTCCTTTAGGCACAACAATATTTGGCAGGACACCTGATAGTGTTCCTTTAGGCATGCCAATATTTGACAGGACACCCGCTACTGTTCCTTTAGGCTCACCCATATTTGACAGGACACCCAATTGTGTTCGTTTAGGCCCACCAATGTCCAAAAATGTCGAAAAGACTCCAAAAGAAAATGTCCAAAATGTGCTAAATGAAGAAGGTGACAGAGATGGAGAGGACAATACTGTTGTAAATCATGGAAAGGTACAGAATGCAAATACACAACGTAGGGGTCGTGAACGGACCTTTCTCACCCCAAATAAAACAAAGGATAAGAAATTGAAATACCATCACCCTTCATTCTATTCACAGTCTATCGCCAAAACAAAGAGGCCATGTTCATGCACTATGAAGAGAAATAGGTGTGAAGTGTTATTTTGTTTGTACTTTGTGTTTATTTTTTAAAATTAAAGTACGTTGTTTTGTATATTGTTTAATTTTTCACATTTACAAATATTTTTTTTGTTTTCTTTTAACAGGTAGCTTCCCAATCCAAGGCGAGGTTGGCTGGTTCTATCCAATTTTTTGTTCTTGGAATTTTGTTACAATATGAGAATTTTTTTGCATGCTAATACTTGTTGACAACGCACTCAACCGAATGTCATTAGTCAATAATTTGTGCATCTAAGCTTCCATGTACTTCTAAAGAGATTCAAACAACATCACTTTTAATCATGGGCATGAAAGAAGCAATTTTGGGCACTTCTGGGTAATTCTGTGTGTCACAGCAGCAAGAAACTTTGGGCACTTAATGGATTGGTTTCTTGTCTATCTATGGTATAGGAGTTTTTGCTGATAGTTTGATACTAGATGCCAAGAATGTATCTATCAATGCATACTCAGGCCTCACACTCAGACCTTATTTCAGCATTGTTTGCATTAAGAATGTATCTATCTTGTACATATTCGATATTATGTAAATGAAAGGCCTATCCTTGTTACTGTTCTCTGTAAAATACTTAAAACATTATTTAGTGACACAAAGTGATTTCAAATACAATTTTTTTGATAAGATTAGTTCATCTTTTACCATGTGTGTACAAGTCTTCTGTACAGTTTATCATTTAATTCTATGTATCAACCTTACCTCTTTTAAGGTGATCAACTGTTTCTTATGATACTGATGATCAGCATTTCAATTTTATTATTATTTATTATATCTACTAAGGTTAATGCAACTAAGACCTGCAAACTGCTATAAATTGTAAGTTGTTCATATGGTCCATTAAGGTTAATGCAACCAAGACCTGGAAACTGTACATAACTTGTCTTGAACCATAAGTTGCCTTTAAACTTCCTGCAAATTGCCTGAGTCTCTGTAGGTTTCAACCTAGTTTTATTATTAAATTTTATGTATCAATTTTAGTATAAAAGTAATATGGAAAAGCATACCTTTTCTGTACTCTTTTAACTGACTTGACATACATAGTCAATGTCATTTTCCTACAATACAGATTGCATAATGTATGATGAAATGCAGATTTTCCAGTTCATTGAATGAAGAGTATGATGAAAATCTCTGACATGTAAAGGTTGGACAAAATTAAAGTAATTCTTGTTGTAATAAACCTTTCAGATTCAGCTATAGTGTTCTTTTTGGAATGTGTTTTATCCTAAACAGTTACGCTTCTGTAATTAGCCTTAGCATATCTGGTTAGTTAGCACACAAGAAGCTTTGATGAGTGCTATATTAGTATTTCGGACTGTAGTGTTCTTTTTGGAAAAGCTTTTTGGCTTAAGACCATATCATATATTATATACAAGTTTGATTTTCTTTCTTCGAATTTGTTTTGGCCCAAGACAACATGATATATATAACTTTGATTTTCCAATGAATATAAAGTTATTGGTTTGATTTTATGTTGAATACAAAGTTATTGGTTTCTCTGTTTCCTAATTAAACATCTTGCTCATTTATATAGGTGATAGAAAGTATAGTCACAAAATGGTGCAAAAGTGGACAATTTTCATTGAGGTGTCTTGTCAACCTAACCCAGGCCAAGCAGTTATATATTATCTCCTTAACAACCAAGCGACACACCATGTGCTCCAAAATAGGAGAGAAGTATCTGGAAGGACTACTAACAATGAAGCGTACTATATAGCGTTGGTTGAAGGGCCAAAGGCTGCGAAATAATATGATGCAAAAAAAATTGCAATTGTCACCAACTCATTGTTAATATGTAACCAGATGAAAGGGGAATACAAAGTCC
This sequence comes from Pseudotsuga menziesii, assembly GCA_001517045.1. Lineage (NCBI taxonomy): Eukaryota > Viridiplantae > Streptophyta > Pinopsida > Pinales > Pinaceae > Pseudotsuga > Pseudotsuga menziesii. The sequence continues at coordinate 65,619 of LPNX010075351.1, read as the reverse complement.
AGAAAGACCATTTGAAACTTCTTCATAGAGAAGCAAAAAATGTTGCTAATCAATTCCAGACTTTTACCATCGATTACCAGGCTGAGGTCAAGAGGATGTGTACAGATATAGTTTCAAGAGCAGGGGCAGTTGCAACTTCTGATGTCCAAGATGTCTTCCCATTAAAGACCCTTCCAAAAGGAGTCATTCTTGAAAATCAATATATATTTCCATGGCGTGGATGTTTTCTTCTTATTCTTGTTGTACTGCCTATTATGGCATGGTCGTATCACAACACTTATTAAGTGTACAGTGATTTTATATAATTATGCTGGAATGTACTTTCATGTCCAAAATGGTTATGCTATTGCAGATATTTTTCTAAATATGGTATCTCTTGAATCTCTTTGCCGATTTTTTAATTAATTCTTTCCAGATGTGTACAGTGTTCCTGGTGACATGACCTGCTGCCTAAGGGTAAACAAATATTCATGAAAAAAGCAAAAAAAATGGCATGACATGCAACCATGAAGTCACCCTAACATCTACAGAAACTTTCAATCTGCCAAATGATCATTGTTATTCTAATGAGATCTTAAAAAATCACAATACAAATGTCATGGTTAGAGCAATCTATCTTATCAATATATTCTTTGTTCAATTTATATGTGAAAATTAAGTGGTATGGCTTACCTATCAATGGGAAAGAAAATTGGGCAGGAAATCATCTCTAGCTTTTTAACTAGCCGAATGGAATAGGCAGGAAAGGACCACGGAAGATTAATTAATGTAATGGACAAAAAACTAACCTTATTGAAGCTTTTTATGTTATTGATAAAACACTTAATGAGTAATTGCTAAAACACTAAAAAATCTGGCAAAATAAGATTTGTTTTGTTGGTTTGCAACGACCTCAGCAAGGGTAAGGTCCAATGTAATTTTTGCAACAAATTTACGAGTGGAAGAACTAACCAAGCCATTAACTTATTCTTTAAAATACCCAATTCCCATATATGTTTACCCATCATGTCACAACAATATACAATCCAGTGCTAGTAAAGCCAAAAAAGAGACGGATGGCCAAGATAGGGGTTAGGTTTACAATTAACCCTGATGTCAATGTTATTGTTTCACCTTCCTCATAGGTACATCTACCTTAAATTATATTACCTATTTGTAATACCAATTTTTTTTTTCTCCCATAGTCATCCCAGTTGTCATCCTTGGTTGGAAGTACCAAATGATGCAAAACAATAGATTAGCAAGTCTCACCAGTTGTGAGGAACCTCAACAAGTTATTTCCAACCTAATGTCTAGTTAATGTTGATTTATTTCCAACATTTTCAAGCTCCATTGCTTGTTGAGATACCATTAGGAATTATTGCATTCTTTAATATGTCAATTTATTGTTAAGTTTGCCATGTCGTTGTTCAGCTAGCTACTCATTTTTTGTTTCTCAAGTTGTTGCCAAATCTGAATCATTTGACTTTGGCCTTTGGTGAGACTTAGCCTATTGAGCATATTTGAACATCTATTGTAGTTGTACTTCGGTACACTTTTGAGCTGTGTCTATTTTCTATTTTGAATTTTATTTTTTGCAATGTTAGGTGACTTGGTCCAAATAGATCACTCACCTAAATTATTGTATTTTATTCAAGACTTGGTCAAACTTTGATTGCTATCCCACATTTTTGTAGTCCTATCTATAGATAATTTAAATGAGTATATAACAAGTCTGTACATTACAACAGTATCCTCTCTACTTGGTGCTCAGATGAACCTATATCAGAGCCTTAGAATAGGGTTTCTACAAAGTTCTGTCCTAGGGATTTTTTTTCCTTCTCAGGATTCTCCTTGAGATCTCAACTCCAAGCAACTCAAGTTATTTAAAGATGCATCAACACCCTCCTCTCCTACTTTGAGGCCATTGATATGCATGTAATCACTTATTCTTCTCTAAATTTTTTTTTGCTTTTTTGCAGTTTTCTACAAGAATTTTTGCAATTTTAACACATGCACATTTATGTCCACAACTAGTGAAATCGTTGGTCCTTTCCTGCCTATTCCATTAGTTTTCTGATCAATAAGGTTAGTTTTTTGTCCATTACATTAAATAAACCCACGTAAACACTTAAAAATTATTTTAACTAGCTTTTTAACTAGCCACATAAGATTATTTTGCAAAACAAAGTTATTAAGATCTATCATAATAATCTTGATCTCGTTTTGATCCCATTTATCTAATCCCCTTTTTCCACTGACTAGAAGAAATTACATCCATATAGTAATACATATACATATATATCTGTTTTAGAAATGTCATCCTCAACATACAACTTGATATGAGATCCCTATTGTCCCTAATGTCCCTATTGTCCATCTACAGTAGAGCTCTACCAGCGGCACCAACTTTGGGAGAGATTCAATTTGGTGCCTAGGTTGTTTTATGGAAGAATTGTTCAAACCTCTACCCTTCAACTTAAAATCATGTAGTTTCTACAACTATGAAAACATGACATCCAATGGGGATTCGTCCCATGAGCCAAAGGAGATAATCCAACAAATCAAATAACTAAAAAAAATTAACAAGGTTCAGGTAGGATTGAGTAAATTCTTTATTTATTTAAATTGGGAGAAATTGAACTCTTTGTTTTCTGTAATTTGTAATGATCCAAGTGTTATTCTCTTTATTCCTCCAAGGCATGAGTACAAGTCTCTCCCATCAAATTCTAGACCAACACCTCATAGTTCCACCTCTAGGTCACAGAGGAAGCTACCCAAGTCACTGAGGAAAGATCATATGACACACACCCAACATTTAATAGGTTTGACAGCACACTCAACCGAATGTCATTAGTAAATAAATTATAAGGGAAATATGACCTTACAAATATTTGACTAAATGAACAGTCATACCTTTACCCTTTGTGTTTCAACAATGCCAACTGCTTTGTGATGCTAACCCTAACGAAATAACTAGATGGATTGGATAGATTTGTATGTCCTCAATGTAAAGTGGAGCTTGTGTGTCCTCCAAGTAGAAAAGAGGAGCTCAAGATGGTAACTAGTGTTTGGGATGAGAGTAATGCTTGACATCCTGAACAATGGCATTGGCATAAGAAGAGACCTTATTAAGAAAGAAAAAACTCCAAATCAACCTAAGCAATTTCTAAAAAAAGAAAGAGTATACCAAGAATATAATAAAAACGTCCAAGTAGATAAGAGCAGCTCAATGTCTAGTGGACTAACTTATTATTTTGCATCCCAATCACTTATGGTAAATTTTGGAAACCATACATCTGGAAAATGTCTTTCATGAATAACGAGAACACCAAAAGGTAGGGGGCCTGATAGGTTGTCCCGGGCTCCGAGCTGGTGATCTTCTCGTGGAGTCCAAACACCCAAAGCCCCCACCATACCTTTGCTCTACGTGTCGAATAGAGTATGAAAGACTAGGATATATAAACCCATATAAACCATTCCTCCCAGTCAATGTGGGATAAATCCCAATGGGAAAACAAATCACAATCGTCGATCCTATAATTAGAGAGTTCCTATATCTTCTGCACTTTAGAGTATTACTCCGATTGAATTTCTTTGAAACACCCTCACTGTTACCCGTCTCATAGCCACTGCGAACACCATATCTTCTATGCAAACAATTTCCAAGACTCCTGATGCATTTTTCTTGAGCTTCTGGATCATCATTTCAATATTTAGCTTTTGTTGGGTGCCTTCCATTCAGGAGGAGGCCCATAGAGGTTCATTTAATCCCATTGATTCTCTAAAGTTGTCTGTAGAGATCATATTGTTTTGGGTGATGTGCAAAAACAATCACACATCATGAAGTGGCTCAATAAATTTTCTAAAGGCTCCAATCACAGGATATCAGAGGGGCAATATCAAGGAGTATTGTCAGATGAAAATAGATATTGGGATATGCCTTCTGGCACCTTGGATGGGCATGGACATAGTGGAAATGAGGATTTGGATTATGCTATTGCAATTTCCCTCTCTGAATAAGAACAAAGAAAGGCGAATAACATAGGGGGCAGTTTTCAAGTGGACAATGATGAAGAACTTGCTAGAGCTCTACAAGCAAGCTTGGACATTGGATCCCCTACACATTCATCTCAAAGTGCTATCTATCCTTTGCCACATGGTTATCCTATAGGATACAAGATTTGTGCTAGGTGCAATACTGAGATAGGTTATGGGTGCTTTTTGAGCTGTATGGGAGCTGGTTGGCATCCTCAGTGTTTCCGTTGTCACACTTATGGCGAGACTATTTCTGAACATGAGTTTTCCATGTCAGGAAATGATCCATACCACAAATCCTGTTGCAAGGAAATTTACCATCCAAAATGTGATGTTTGTAACCATTTCATCCCAACAAATAGAGCTGGCTTAATTGAGTATAGAGCCCATCCATTTTAGGGATAGAGGTACTGTCCTTCGCATGAACATGATAACACTCCTTGATGTTGCAGCTGTGAACGTATGGAGGAAAGGAATGTACAATATATTAAGTTGGATGATGGTCGAAAACTCTGTCTTGAGTGCTTGGATTCAGCAATTATGGATACAAACGAATGCCAGCCACTTTACATTGAAATTAGGGACTTTTATGAAGGCATGAATATGAGAATAGACCAGCAAATTCCAATGTTGTTGGTTTAAAGGCAAGCACTGAATGAAGCCATGCAGGGTGAGAAGGAAGGAAGCCATCACATGCCAGAAACTAGAGGACTGTGCCTTTCAGAGGAACAGACTGTCAGCAATATTGCTAGAAGGCCTATGATTGGAGGTAATCGGATCTTAGACATGTTCACTGAACCAAGAAAACTTACTAGAAGATGTGAAGTCACATCCATTCTCATTCTCTATGGTCTTCCTAGATTATTAACAGGCTCAATTCTGCCTCAACGTGCCTTTCCCATGTCAACATCCACGTCATCGAACAGATTTTCCATGCGTAGCAAAAGGTAGGGGGCCTGATAGGTCGTCCCGGGCTTTGAGTTGGTGATCTTCTCATGGAGTCTAAACACCCAGATCCCCCACCATACCTTTGCTCTACGCGTCGAATAGAGTATGAAAGAATGGGATATATAAATCCATATAAACCATTCCTCCCAGTCAATGTGGGATAAATCCCAATGGGAAAACAAATCACAATCGTCGATCCTATGATCAGACAACTCCTATATCTTCTATGCTTTAGAGTATTACATCGGTTGAATTTATTCAAAACGCCCTCACTGTTACGTGTCTCATATCCACTACAAACACCATATCTTCTATGCAAACAATTTCTAGGACTCCTGATGCATTTTTCTCGAGCTTCTGGATCATCATTTCAAGGTTTAGCTTTTGTTGGGTGCCTTCCATTTAGGAGGAGGCCCATAGAGGTTCATTTAATCCCATTGATTCTGTAAAGTTGTTTGTAGAGATCATAATGTTCTGGGTGATGTGCAAAAACAATCACGCATCATGAAGTGGCTCAATAAAAATTTTAAAGGCTCCAATCACAGGATATCAAAGGGGCAATATCAAGGAGTATTGTCAGATGAAAATAGATATTGGGATATGCCTTATAGCACCTTAGATGGGCATGGACATAGTGGAAATGAGGATTTGGATCATGCTATTGCACTTTCTCTCTCTAAATAAGAACAAGAAAGACGAATAACATAGGGGGTAGTTTTCAAGTGGACGACGATGAAGAACTTGCTAGAGCTCTACAAGCAAGCTTGGACATTGGATCCCCTACACATTCATCTCAAAGTGCTATCTATCCTTCGCCACATGGTTATCCTACAGGATACAAGATTTGTGCTAGGTGCAATACTGAGATAGGCTATGGGTGTTTTTTGAGCTGTATGGGAGTTGTTTGGCATCGTCAGTGTTTTCGTTGTCATGCTTGTGGCGATCCTATTTCTGAACATGAGTTTTCCATGTCAGGAAATGATCCATACCACAAATCCTGTTACAAGGAAATCTACCATCCAAAATATGATGTCTGTAACCATTTTATCCGAACAAATAGAGCTGGCTTAATTGAGTATAGATCCCATCCATTTTGGGGATAGAGGTACTGTCCTTCGCATGAACATGATAACAATCCTCGATGCTGCATTTGTGAACATATGGAGGCGCGGAATGTACAATATATTAAGTTGGACGATGGTCGGAAACTTTGTCTTGAGTGCTTGGATTTAACAATTATGGATACAAATGAATGCCAGCCACTTTACATTGAAATTAGGGACTTTTATGAAGGCATGAATATGAGAATAGACCAGCAAATTCCAATGTTTTTGGTTGAAAGGAAATCATTGAATGAAGCCATGCAGGGTGAGAAGGAAGGAAGCCATCACATGCCAGAAACTAGAGGACTGTGCCTTTCAAAGGAACAGACTATCAGCAATATTGCTAGAAGGCCTAGGATTGGAGGTAATCGGATCTTAGACATGTTCACTGAACCTAAAAAACTTACTAGAAGATGTGAAGTCACAGCCATTCTCATTCTCTATGGTCTTCCCAGATTATTAACAGGTTCAATTCTGGCCCATGAGTTGATGCATGCATGGTTGCGCCTAAATGGTTTCCGTACACTCAGTCCTGATGTTGAGAAGGGAATTTGTGAGGTTCTTTCCCATATGTGGCTGGAATCATAGGTAATGGCAGGATTTGGATCAAGTAGTCATGGAGCATCAACATCATCAGGAATATCTTCCTCCTCTTCATCTAAAAAAGGAATTAGATCACAATTTGAGAAAAATCTTGGGGAGTTCTTCATGCACCAAATTGCAATGGATTCTTCACCAGCATATGGAGATGGCTTCTGAAACTCACCTCGAAAAATAGCAGATTGCATTAACCCATATTTAGAAACCCTTGATTTCCAAAACCCACTTGCGCGCTCCATGTATTCTGCTTCAAGTTCCTCATGTAACACATAATTTATCCACAAATAGATATATTGTTTCCAGTAGCGCTTCTCCTCTGCGGGTGGTACATTTTCTATAGCTCTCTCATAATTCTCTCTGATCCTCTCCTTGTTGTAGACACTTTCTTCAAGGCATACATAATCAAACCAGACATCATAATTAAGCGGGTTCTTCTTAACCTTCTCCTCATACTGAAACCTCCTCTTTCCCACAATAACATCTTCAATACCTTCTCTCTCACCATACTATTGCCACACGAACTTGAGAGTTGTTCATGTCCTGCAAAAACTTAATCAAAGGAATACACTCTTCCTGGTAAGATTGCTTGAACAAAACGCATGACTTCATCTTTGTAAAACTCATTCCCTGCTGCAACATTGCAAAGCACATAAATCCCCTATGTGCAAACTTCTGGTCTTGTTGCAATACGTAATTGTTGCACCACAGCTCTAAGAATTAGTCCACACTAGCCTGTAGAAACTCAAAGCTTCTTGAAGAAGTGGCATGTCTTGAGCCTCATAGCAAATTCTTTGAGAAAACCTATCAATTTCTGTCTTTGCATTATTATTTCAAGAACCCTTCTTTTAGACAGTGTCTCCTAGTTTCACCACTTGCTCTGATAGAGCTTTCATCCTTATCGATGGTTTTGTCAACAAGGATATGCCTCTCATCTTATTTTTCCATCAATGATCATCACTAGGATGTGTCTGTCCACAATCATTAGTTCGCCAAATCTCCATCATCTCATATATTGACATCAATGCCAATAACGCCATCTTCCATATTGCCAACACAGATTGTTGTGTGTCATACACTATTTGGTAAGGTCCTAGTATGAGCTACTCTAATTAAAAAGTTTGGTTGTGGTCCAAGTAGGTGCCCTCTCTACAATGAATAATCTAAAAATAAAAATCATGTATTTATTTCCCGCCCTTTTATAGTTAATACATGGAGGGAGGAGCTAGGGGGAATTTTCTATATACGATTCTCACTGGTACATGTTTGCAGCTGGAATTGGGAGAAGTACCAACAATCGAGTTGAACTAATGGCTCTCAAGTTAGTTATGCTCTTGGTTTTCTCAAAAGGCATTCAAAAGCTCCAAATTTATGGGTATTCTATACTAGTTATAGATAGGTTAAAAATGAAAATCCTCCAAAGAACATCATGCTGAAGCCTTTATATGGAGAACTCATCAAAATAGGAAGCGTATTTCAGAACATATCGTATCGACATATATAAATGGAAAGGAACATGTCGATAAATCAATTTTCTAAGATGGGGCTATAGGTTGGTGAAGGAAGTTGGCATTTGTGGGAAGGGGTTGATGACAATATCAATGAGCTATACCCAAGACCACACCCTATTTGATCCTTTCTTTGCTGAAAGTCAATAGATGGAATACTCTTCACATGCTTACCGATACTTTTTATAGTGCACAGTTTGGTTACTGTTTACATTTCTGTTGTGCACAATATTGTTGGTACTTGTTAATACATATAGCAGGAAAATATGTATGTGTATAAGCATAAACATGTGTTTATTTCTAGACATGATGATTTATGATCTCTATCAGACATTGATGTTGATGCTATATATGTACAACTTTTTTGGCCTATGAATAATGTGGTTAATTTATTAATATAATGAGCTACAACTTTTTTTTGTAAAATTTTATTTATCTTTTCCGTGAAAAAAAAGCATTGACCAATATTAATCGGAAAAGTGTTTTCAATTATATTTTACTTTCAATGGATTGTTGAGATGTGATCATGATGATATGGTTTGGTTAAGTTTGGGTTATATTACAACAAGATATGTTAGTTTTTCAACATTAAGCTAGCATTATGTTAGGATCTTTACTAAGAGAATAACAAGTACAACAATCAAACACAAGAGACAATGAACACAGTGCTTTTGATCGGGGAAACCATAAATAGAGAAAACCCCGCAACTTCCTCAGAGATAGAATCAGCACAAGATGTAAAACCCCAAAATAGTAAGATGCACTCCCGACAACAGTAATCTTCTTCTTGTCTAGCCCCAGTGTCTTCTCCTTCCTCAACTATGCGCTACACTTGAGTGTGTGAGTGATGTGTGCTAAATAGAGAGTCCAACACTCTATTTATACTAACCCCAACATGGCTAAAACCCTACTAGGGCCGACCTTTACTTGGAGAGTGTAATAACCCTAGTGCCCCGAAACTGCGGGGACTTTAACCCTTAGACAATCGGAGGGTTACCCACTGTGACTTGACATGACTTGTTTACATTATTAATCCTCTCGATCGAAGCATCGGGGCATGACAACATGACTCAATTACATAATAGATACATCCCGGAATAAACATCGGGTTACAATACATGAAATACATAGATGAATACATTCCAAAGTTACAAATACATCAACACTCCCTCTTAACTAGGAAGGTATTCTTTCGACACAATTTTCGGCACTGGTCTTCTTCTCTGTATCAACTGGATCATCTCGTCATCTGCATCTCAAGTCTTTCGAGTCTTCAAGTCATCTTCATCCTTCAAATTTGGATCATCATGGGACATCATCACTGGATCTGGATCATCTCTCGATCTGGATCATCATCACTGGACTGGATTTGGATCATCTCTCGATCTGGATCATCATCACTGGACTGGATTTGGATCATCACTCGATCTGGATCATCACTACTGGATATAGATCATCACTTGATCTGGATCGTCACTGTTGGATCTGGATCATCACTTGATCTGGATCTCTCGGAGTCATCATAACTGGATCTGGATCATAGCTCGATCTGGATCTCATCTGGTCATCATCATGTGTGCTATCTCATGATTCTTCTCATCATAGGAAGTTCTATAGATCCATCCTTCTTTCATACTGGTTTTAGGCCTAGCCATCATGTAGGTATTCGCCCAGCACTTACATCTGACCTACTCATTAGAAAGGCACACCCAACACTCACATATGATCATGTAGAAACCTACAATCACATCAGAAAGGCCTAGCACTCACATTCACCAGCATGACAGGACATCACTATCATCTGTGAAAAGGATTCAACACTTATATCTGACCTACTCGTCAGAAAGGCATACTTCCATCCAGGTGGGAACACATCCTACTCACAGTGATGAAAGATTTCCATACTTTCATCTAGGCTGGAATCACATCCTGCTCACAATGATGGAAGACTTCTATCCAGGCGGGAACACATCCTCATCATAGTGATGAAATATTTCCATACTTTCATCAAGGCTGGAATCGCATCCTGCTCACAGTGATAGAATATTTCTGCACTTACATCCATCCAGGTGGGAACACATCCTACTCACAGTGATGAAATATTTCCATACTTTCATCCAGGCTGGAATCACATCCTGCTCATAGTGATAGAAAGGTTTTTGCACTTACATCTGACCTGGTAGGAACCAAATCCTACACCCTCATCAGAAAGGCATGCACTCACATCTGACCTGGTAGGAACTGAATCCTACACCCTCGTCAGAATGGCCCCCAATCCCAGACTGAGCTACTTGGTAACGGACTAGGTGCCTCCACTCTCTTGGAGAGTGGAAATTTCCCTTACATCCATCCTACTCGACAGAATGACCAACACTCACATCTGACATGGGAGGAATCTAATCCTTTATCCATGACAGAATGGTTCAACCCTTACATCTGACCTACTCATCAGAATGGCTCTTCTCAGTCCCGGACTGAGTATTCCTGGTAACTGACCAGGTACCTCCATTCCCAGAATGGCAGTTGCCCTTACATCTATCCTACTCGACAGAATGACCAGCACTCATATCTGACATGGAAGGAACCAATCCTCTCACCATGACAAAATGGCTCAGCCCTTACATCTGACCATGGAAGGAACCAATCCTCTCACCATGTCAGAATGGCTATGGGTCTCATCACTTTCTCTTGGAGGAAACCTCGATCTGGAGAACACCAAGCTTCTCCCTGAAGTACTCAAACTTCAACCTAGCCAATGGCTTCGTCAATACATCAGCTATACGTTCCTCCGTCGCAACATACTGGAGCTTCACTGCTCCCCTCTGCACCATATCCCTGATATAGTGGTACTTGATCTCGATATGCTTCGAATTGTCATGGAACACTGGATTCTCTGACAACTTTACGCAACTCTAGTTGTCACAATGTATACAAGTAGCATCCATCTAGAGATCAAATAAATCAGATAGTAGCTTTTGAAGCCATACTGCCTCACAACTAGCTGAACAAGCTGCGACATACTCTGCTTCAACTGTACTTAGTGCCACACAGGATTTCTTCCTGCTAAACCAAGAGATCACACATGATCCCATACTAAAGCAACACCTTGAAGTGCTCTTCCTATCGATGGCATTTCCTGCCCAATCTGAATCGACATAACCCTCCTGGTTAATCTTTTGATTCACATCGTACTTGAGCCCATAATCAACTGTACCCCTTAGGTATCTCAGAATATGCTTTGCAGCAATCAAGTGAACATTTCTTGGATCTGTCAAGAACTGGCTTAAGGTGTTCACAGCAAAGCAAATGTCTGGTCTCGTGTTTGTCAGGTACATCAAGGACCCAATCATCTGATGATACATCGTAGCATCAACCGTCTCTGATGAAGCATCACTCAATAGCTTCAGGTTCGATGTCATAGGTGTGGCCATGACCTTGCAGTCCATCATCCCAAACCTTTTTATGATCTCTACTGCATACTTCCCTTATCCAAGGAAGATTCCATCTGTACTCTACCACACCTCCATACCTATAAAGTAATGCATCATACGCAAGTCCTTCATCTCGAAATCGGCAGCAAGCTTTCTCTTCGTATCAGCAATCAGCCCCTCCGTACCTGTTACAAATAGATCATCTACATATAGTAGAAGCATCATTGGGATGCCATCTTCAACCTTGTAGTAAAGGTTGGAATCTGCTTTACTCTTGGTAAATCCCAAACTGGATAGAAAGCTGTCAATTTTGCCATACCAGGTCCTGGGTGCCTGTTTCAAACCGTACAGGGCTTTCTTCAATCTGCACACATGAGTCTCTCTGTCATGTGTCTCAAAACTGAGTGGTTGTTCTACATACACTTCCTCTTCCACTACACCATTCAAGAAAGCAGTCTTGACATCCATCTGGTGTATCTTCCATTTCATCACTGCAGCTAGAGAAAGTACTGATTTGATGGAAGTGTGTCTGGCTATAGGTGCAAAGGTTTCTTCATAATCAATTCCTTCTTTCTGAGAGAAACCCCGAGCCACAAATCTTGCCTTATATTTTTCAATGCTACCGTCTATAGCATGCTTGATCTTGTAGATCCATTTGGAAGTTACAACTAACTTCCCATCTGGTCTTGGGACAACATCCCAAACATCATTCTTCATGATCGATTGGTACTCTTCGATCATAACATCTTTCCATTATTTCCGTTCTACCGCTTCTTCATAACTGGAAGGTTCTTTATCAATGAAATCACATAGTAAAGCTACATACCCGGAATAGGATCTGGCCCTTTTTCTTTCTCTGTGATTCTCTTCTGGAGCCCCATATCTTTCCGCACATTGGATAAGTTCTCATACCCAAGCAGGTTTCCTCTTATGAGGATTCTTCTCCAGAGGTGGATCTACAGGTCTTTGTGGTTCTTCATATTCTCGATCTTCTTCTTGAGTTTCTTCATTCATGGTTGTATCATGAATTTTGGGTGCTTTTGCTTCTTCAGGTTCTTCAGTGGGTCTCTTTCTGGATTTGTTGTAAGCTGTGTTTTCATCAAATGTCACATCCCTGCTGATGTCAATCTTCTTGTATCCTAGGAAATATATTCTGTAACCCTTTGAGCTTTCAGAATATCCCACAAATATACCCTTCTTTCCTGAAGGATCTAATTTTGTTCTCTTCTCTTTTGGAATGTGTATGTATACAGGACAGCCGAATATTATGAGATGGCTAACTTCTGGTTTCTTGCTGGAGAATACTTCTTCAGGAGTCTTCTTCTCGAGTACTTTATGTGGAGTACAATTCTGTACATACACCGTTGTTCTGGCAGCTTCCGCCCAAAGATGCATAGGAAGGTATTGATCATGAAGCATGGCTTTTGCAGCTTCCATGATGGTTCTGTTCTTTCGTTTCGCAACCCCATTCTGTTGTGGATTATAAAGAGTGGACAACTCCCTCTTAATCCCTGATTCTTTGCATAGCTCTTTGAATTCATTTGAAGTGAATTCTCCACCATTATCTGATCGAATGGTCTTGATCTTGTTTTCAGCATGGTTCTCGATCAAGGCTTTGAATTCCTTGAACTTACTGAATACTTCATCTTTGTTCTTCATGAAATAAACCCATGTCTTCCTAGAAAAGTCATCAATAAAAGAAACATAATATGCATACCCGCTTAGAGAGTTTGATGACATAGGACCGCATACATCGGAGTGGATGATTTCCAATATTCCTTTTGCTTTGCTTTCACTGCTTGGAAATGTCTTCTTTGTATTCTTTCCTTTTGCACATCCTTTGCAGACCCCATCATGTTTTGCTTGGATTTCTGGAAGACATTCAACAACTTTGCTTGCAATAGGCAGTGCTCTGTAATGCACATGTGAAAGCCTTCTATGCCAGAGTTCACTTGGCTCTACTGTGTCATGGACCAAGGCTTGTTCTGGATGGCCCTTCAATTTTTACAATCCTCCTTCTTATTCTCCAATTACTACTGCATCATTGATAGTCTTTCCTTTTGGCCACATGATGACTTGACCATCTATGAATGCAACCCGCATTCCTTTTGCATCTAATGCTGATATGGAAAGGAGGTTATTCTTGAGTCCTAGCACAAACAATACTTCTTTCATTGTTAGAGATTTTCCAGAGTCTAGTTTATATGAAGATTCCCCACTACCTTTTATTGGATATTGGTAGTCATCTCCTAGCTTCACTTTGTGAGATGATTCATGTTCTAACAGCCTCACAAAGGATTCCTTGAATCTAGTCATGTGTTTGGAAGCCCCACTGTCTATTAGCCAATCATCACTCCCATGAGTAATGTTACCTGTGAGAGCGGAGATTAGAACATACTCATCCTCGATTGAATAATCTTCACTTTCATATATGGATCTCTTCCTGGATGGTTCATCATCCTCTGCAACATGAGCATGATGTCTTCTTTTGTTGCTCTTCTTTGTTGGCTTTGGTTTCTTAGGACAATTCCTTGCATATTGTCCTGCTTCATCACATGTATAACATATGATCCTAGATAAATCTCTTCTAGTGTTATCTTTGTGAGAGTGCTTACCTCTGAAGTGATGAGTTTTCTTTCTTGTTGAATTGAAGTGAGTCTTGGAGTGTACCATGAGATCTTGATCTTCACTTCCCATCTTCTCTTCTGTAGTTGCTATCCGAGCTTCTTCTTGAGAGCATTCTTCCCATAGTCTGCTGAACTTGACTAACTTCTTTCTTACACAGATTCCTTGGATGAAAGAATCCCATGACCTAGGGAGGCCATTCAAAGTAGTCATCACAATCTCTGCATTTTCCACTTCTTCATCAACAGCTTCTAATTGTTCCTTGATCCGGGAAACCCTTGTGAAGTAAGACTGGATTGTTTCTGCATTTTGAATCTTCACATTCTTTAGTTGGTTTCTCAGGGTCATCTTTCGATTTATGTTCTTCCCTTCAAACAGCTTTATTAGGGAATCAAACATAGCTTTAGGTGTCTTGAGAGAGGACACCTATGGGATAAGGTGATCCTTGATAGAATCAGCAATGATCCTCTTTGCCATAACCATCTTCTTCTTATGTAAGGATTTTGCCTCATCTCCCTCTGGAACTGGAACCTCCTCATGGATGTAGGAGTCTAATTCATTCTCTTCTAGGACCAGGGAGATCCTATACTTCCAGGCTCGGAAGTTATCAACCCCCTCAAGCTTTTCATCAAGCTTGGTATGATGAGACATCTTATCTGAGAACCTCAAATGGAAATACAAAAGATTTTAAATCTTACCAGGTTCAAGATGTCGGATCGGGGAAACCATAAATGGAGAAAACCCCGCAACTTCCTCAAAGATAGAATCAACATAAGATGTAAAACCCCAAAATAGTAAGATGCACTCCCGACAACAGTAATCTTCTTCTTGTCTAGCCCCAGTGTCTTCTCCTTCCTCAACTATGCATTACACTTGAGTGTGTGAGTGATGTGTGCTAAATAGAGAGTCCAGCTCTCTATTTATACTAATCCTGACATGACTAAAACCCTACTAGGGCCGACCTCTACTTGGAGAGTGTAATAACCCTAGTGCCCTGGAACTACGGGGACTTCAACCCTTAGACAATCAGAGGGTTACCCACTATGACTTGACATGACTTGTTTACATTATTGATCCTCCCGATCGGAGCATCGGGGCATGACAACATGACTCAATTACATAATAGATACATTCCGGAATAAACATCGGGTTACAATACATGAAATACATAGATGAATACATTCCAAAGTTACAAATACATCAACAATATAAATATATGCTTTCACATAAATATGGTGGGAGAAATTTAAACTTGGTTAAGTTGATGCTGCAATTATTAATTAATACATTAGAAATATTCCTTTTCAAGGGATATAAATTAAAATTTTGTGAACAATCATAACCATATTTGAATGATAAAAATAATCAAAATGTAAAAAATCAACAAATTTTTATTTTAGAGAAGGATAATAGTGCTTGTTTAGAAACGTAAATTGATGAATCAAATCTTTACTTAGAGGATAATTTCCTATAACATTGATGAATCAAATTGTAATTGATGTAAATTGATGAATCAA
Source organism: Pseudotsuga menziesii (assembly GCA_001517045.1). Classification (NCBI taxonomy): domain Eukaryota; kingdom Viridiplantae; phylum Streptophyta; class Pinopsida; order Pinales; family Pinaceae; genus Pseudotsuga; species Pseudotsuga menziesii. The sequence continues at coordinate 49,873 of LPNX010075351.1, read as the reverse complement.
ATTGAATTACTGTAACATTTCTTGTTAGCGTATTGTTAATTTGAATTTGAAAGTCCACTAGCAGTGTATTGTTATTGCTTTTCCCCTGCCAATTAATTATTTATTGGTGGATTACAGTGATTAAATCATGTTAGACTAATATTTCTTCTATCATTTCCATTGTAATCAAATAGTGAGAAGTAATAGTGCCATTACTTCAGCTCATTCAACTAAGCTCCTTTCACTGTCCATGACATCTTTTTAAGCCTATTCACGTCAACAACAGATGAACTTTGACTTTCTAGCTTACATTCCCTATTTTCAAAACTACCACTGCAACTACCACTCCAATGTCCTTTACTCTATGATCACCATCCTTTGACAGATTATCTGATTTAGATGCTCTAGCCATCCTTCCTTTACGAAATTCCATTTCTTCTGCCAATAATGAATAATTGATACTTGTAGGTCCATTGACAGATGAAAGTTTAACCTCATGTTCATATTTAAGATTGGAGGTGGCTGCTATATTGTCATCAATAGTTGTTTTAACGAGACTAAATGTATCTACTTCATAGTTGCATTTATTTCTCATATTGGGTATTTCGGTTCTCATCAACAATATTAAGTTTATCTCTGAAACAATATCAACATCAATCTTGTCCTTCATGATATTGGCATGTAGAGCTGATGTATTAGTTGCAATGGGTTTGCTAGATGAATCCATGCTCTTTCCAGTGATTTCAACTCCTTAACTATGTATGAATTCAACATAAATATAATTTGAATTCAACAAACCTAAATTCCAAAGCGATATTAGGTTTAGAAAAAAGTAAGTCTATAAGCATAGACATCTAGAAGCAAGTATAAACTACCATCAAATGCTAGTTGTAGCAAGTATAAACCAGCCATCCATGAAGTCACCATGTAATGGAGTTAACACAAGTTCAACGACAAGAAAGTGCAACTTAAGACCCTGAAAGGTATGTATTTGATAAAATTTAAACATAAGCAGTTGAAAAAAGATAAAATATAATCAAGGATGTAAATATTAGTGAGCAGGTTGTCTATAAAAATATGCATAATTAAACTCTGCCAGTAGAACTCTGCCAGCATGCTATATGTGGAATATTTTAGAAAGTCCCAGGCATGGATTGAATGTTTGATCAATATTTGACATGCTATTGTTCTTATTTTGCACTCTCCTTTATAACATATCAACAATAAGCATTGCCCCCAACTTCTCTATTTTCATTCAAGGAATGCATTAGCCCATCGCAAACTACAGTACAATATACTATGGAATTTTATATGGACAGAATTATAAATTGTCAATAGGAATAACTATAGAGACAATACAATATCCACTTTCTTCAGATGTAAGATTATTGCCCTTATGCTTAAGAGTATGTTGCGGAAATATACAGAAAAAATACCATGTCCAGAAAAGAGAATACTCCTCCGGATACTATCATGCAAATGACAATTTCTCAATAAAAAAGAGTTTTCCAAGAATCTGCATTTTTATCTTTGAGATAACCCTCCATCACTTGCTTTTGTTGTTGTAGGTGTTTCCGTTATTCATCAAGATCATCTTGTAGTGTATGTGAAATCATTTTTGGTTGATTTTGAAGTAACCATTTCGTGATCATTGCACTACCTCAAGGCTATAATCCAGGGGTGCTTGAAGCAAAATGCTAGATTTTCACATCTGAGAATGCTCCATTCACTTTCAGCCATAGCATAAATTATAGAGCTATATATGGAAAGCTCTATGTCACATAAATTTAAAGCCTTCCCATAGGGGATTCTATGGAGCTGAAGATGATGCTTCTCCACTTGTGCTAGAGTCACCTGGCATATAGATAGACATGACAACATCAATATGTTAACAACAACCATGACTGTTTCCCCTCTGCAAATGTGTATGCATGGATACATCAACAACATGGCGAAGAAAGAAAAAGCAACAATTGCTAAAGTAGGGCATGTGCCAAACCTTGGAAACTGCCAATGGGTGTGCTCCCAATCAACCAGTCATGCTGCTCGGACGGAAGAACCCTGGGAGAAGCACCTGTGCATGTGATGTAATATCGTCAGGGAAGTATTGTGACATAGAACACTAGTCACCTAAACACCTAAAATCCATTGCATAAGGAGTCCCATGGAGTGTACCTGGGCTTGCAGTTAGACCCGGCTGGTGCTGCATTGGTCTATGTCTCTGCCTTGGAGAAACCGCGGCAGACTGCTGCCCCTCTACAAGCATCTGCACCGCATGTCAACACATGTGTATGCATGGATACATCAACAACATGGCGAAGAAAGAAAAAAACAACAACTGCTAAAGTAGGGCACACACCAAACCTTGGAAACAGCTAATCGGTGTGCTCCCAATCAACCAGTCATACTCCCCGGATGGAAGAACCCTGGAAGAAGCACCTGTGCATGTGATGTAATATCGTCAGGGCAGTATTATGATGCATAACACTAGTCACCTGAACACCTGAAATCCATTGCATAAGGAGTCCCATGAAGTGTACTTGGGCTTGTAGTTAGACCCAGCTGGAGCTACCTTGGTCTATGTCTCTACCTTAGAGAAACCGTGGCTGACTGCTGCCCCTCTGCAAGCATCCGCACCGCATGTCAACACATGTGTATGCATGGTTACATCAACAACATGGCAAAGAAAGAAAAAACAACAACTGCTAAAGTAGGGCATGCACAAAACCTTGGAAACTGCCAATGGGTGTGCTCCCAATCAACCAGTCGTGCTCCCCAGACGGAAGAACCCAAGGAGAAGAACCTGTGCATGTGATGTAATATCGTCAAGGAAATATTGTAACACAAAACACTAGTCACTTGAACGCCTGAAATCCATTGCATAAGGAGTCCCATGAAGTGTATTTGGGCTTGCAGTTAGACCTGGTTGGTGCTGCCTTGGTCTATGTCTCTGCCTTGGAGCAACCGCGACAGATTGTTGCCCCTCTGCAAGCATCGACACTGTATCTCAACACATGTGTATGCATGGATACATCAACAACATGGTGAAGAAGCAAAAACAACAACTGCTAAAGTAGGGCACACGCCAAACCTTGGAAACTGCCAATGGGTGTGCTCCTAATCAACCAGTCGTGCTCCCCAAACAGAAGAACCCTGGGAGAAGCACCTGTGCATGTGATGTAATATCGTCAAGGCAGTATTGTGACACATAACACTAGCCACCTGAACACCTAAAATTCATTGCATAAGGAGTCCCATGAAGTGTACCTAGGCATGCAGTTAGACCCGGCTGGTGCTGCCTTGGTCTATGTCTCTGCCTTGGAGAAACCGCGGCAGACTGCTACCCCTCTGCAAGCATCTGCACCACATGTCAACACACGTGTATGCATGGATACATCAACAACATGACGAAGAAAGAAAAAACAACAACTCCTAAAGTAGGGCACGTGCCAAACCTTGGAAACTACCAATGGGTGTGCTCCCAATCAACCAGTCATGCTCCCCAGACGGAAGAATGCTGGGAGAAACACCTGTGCATGTGATGTAATATCATTTGGGCAGTATTTTCATGCAGAACACTAGTCACCTGAACACCTGAAATCCATTGTATAAGGAGTCCTATGAAGTGTACCTAGGTTTGCAGTTAGACCCGACTGGTGCTACCTTGGTCTATTTCTTTGCCTTGGAGCAACCGCAGTAGACTGCTGCCCTTATGCAAGCATCCGCACCACACGTCAAAACATGTGTATGCATGGATACATCAACAACATGATGAAGAAAGAAAAAACAACAACTGTTAAAGTAGGGCACGTGCCAAACCTTGGAAACTGCCAATGGGTGTGCTCCCAATCAACCAGTCGTGCTCCACGGATGGAAGAACACAGGGAGGAATACCTGTGCATGTGATGTAATATCGTCAGGGTAGTATTGTGACATAGAACACTAGTCACCTGAAATCCATTGCATAAGGAGTCCTGTGAAGTGTACCTAGGCTTGCAGTTAGACTCGACTGGTGCTGCCTTGGTCTATGACTTTGCCTTGGAGAAACCATGGCAGACTGCTGCCCCTCTGCAAGCATCCGCACCGCACGTCAACACATGTGTATGAATGGATACATCAACAATATGATGAAGAAAGAAAAAACAACAACTACTAAAGTAGGGCACGTGCCAAACCTTGGAAACTGTCAATGGGTGTGCTCCCAATCAACCAGTCGTGCTCCCCAGATGGAAGAACCCTCGGAGAAGCACCTGTGCATGTGATGCAATATCGTCAGGGTAGTATTGTGATGCAGAATGCTAGTCACCTGAACAACTAAAATCCATTGCATAAGGAGTTCCATGGAGTGTACCTCGTCTTGTAGTTAGACCCAGTTGGTGCTGCCTTGGTCTATTTCTTTGCCTTGGAGCAACCGCGACAGACTGCTACCCCTCTGCAAGCATCGACACCTCAAGTCAACACAGGTGTATGCATGGATACATCGACAACATGACGAAGAAAGCAAAAAAAATTGCTAAAGTAGGGCACGCGCCAAACCTTGGAAACTGCCAATGGGTGTGCTCCCAATCAATCAGTCGTGCTCCCTAAACGGAAGAACCCTGGGAGAAGCACCTGTACATGTGATGTAATATCGTCAGGGCAGTATTGTGACACAAAAAACTAGTCACCTAAACACCTGAAATCCATTGCATAAGGAGTCCCGTGAAGTGTACATGGGCTTGCATTTAGACCGGGCTGGTGCTGAATTGGTCTATGTCTTTGCCTTGGAGCAACCGCGGCAGACTGTTTCCCCTATGCAAGAATCTGCAGTGCACATCAACACATGTGTATGCATGGATACATCAACAACATGATGAAGAAAGCAAAAACAACAACTCCTAAAGTAGGGCACGTTCCAAACCATGGAAATTGCCAATGGGTGTGCTCCTAATCAACCAATCATGCTCCCCGGATGGAAGAAACCTGGGAGAAGCACCTGTGCATGTGATGTAATATTTTCATGGTAGAGTTGTGACACAGAACACTAGTCACCTGAACACCTGAAATCCATTGCATAAGGAGTCCCGTGAAGTGTAATTGGGATTGCAGTTAGACCTGGCTGGTGTTGAATTGGTCTATGTCTTTGCCTTGCAGCAACCGTGGTAGACTGCTGCCCCTCTGCAAGCATCCACACTGCACGTCAACACATGTGTATGCATGGATACATCAACAACATGACGAAGAAAGAAAAAACAACAACTCCTAAAGTAGGGCACGTGCCAAACCTTGGAAACTTCCAATGGGTGTGCTCTCAATCAACCAGTCATGCTCCCCAGATGGAAGAACCTTGGGAGAAGCACCTGTGCATGTGATGTAATATCGTCAGGGCAGTATTGTGACGTAGAACACTAGTCACCTAAACACCTGAAATACATTGCATAAGGAGTCCCGTGAAGTGTACCTGGGCTTGCAGTTAGACCCGGCTGGTGCTGCCTTGGTCTATGTCTTTGCCTTAGAGCAACTGTAGCAGACTGCTGCCCCTCTACAAGCATCTGCACTGCACGTCAACACATGTGTATGCATGGATACATCAACAACATGACGAAGAAAACAAAAACAAAAACTGCTAAAGTGGGGCACGTGCCAAACCTTGGAAACTGCTAATGGGTGTGCTCCCAATCAACCAGTTGTGCTCCCTAGACAGAAGAACCCTAGGAGGAGCACCTGTGCATGTTAGGTGATATCGTCAAGGCAGTATTGTGATGCATAACACTAGTCACCTAAACACCTGAAATTCATTGCATAAGGAGTCCCATGAAGTGTACCTGGGCTTGTAGTTATACCCAGCTGGTGTTGCCTTGGTCTATGTCTTTGCCTTGGAGCAATCAAGGCAGACTGCTGCCCCTATGCAAGCATCCACACTGGACGTCAACACATGTGTATGCATGGATACATCAACAACATGACGAAGAAAGAAAAAACAATAACACATAGATATTTTCAATAACTTCAACTGACCTGAGACAATTGATGGTGCAATGTTGGAGCGAGGACGACCCCTCTTGTTGAGATATTGAAACTAGAAATGATCATATTCAGATGCGTGGATATTCAAATCAATTTCCAAGCTGCTACTTTTCTTGATTATTTTGCCTTTTTTTGGGGGGCTAAGGAAGCTTTTCTTCCTCTTCAAAGATGACTCGAAAGCACCCAAGCTAGTGGTGAAGTCAAAGTCCATAATATGAAGATTGTTGGCCTCATCCAACAATTTTTTAACCAGACCAACCAACTGCTCGGTATTTTTCAATGTACTAGGAGGACTGTTTCTAAGCAAGTATAGGTAGCCAAACAATTCATCCCTAGCTAATTGAAGTCCCTCAACATCTGGATCAACAGTATCAGTGGCTGTAAACGTTATATCACCATCAACATGTAAGTTTGGTGCCTCTATCTCATGAGGGGTATCAAATGAAGCATGTGTTGCGTCATGATCTAGTACTGGGCTTGAATCTCCTAATGGGAAATACAACCAATCTACCTTTATAGCATGCTTGCACATGTTGCCGCGAATAGGCCATGGGTAATCACACGCTATACAATTTGCACAATACCAGGTGACAAGGTATATCTTATGAGGATTTGTTTGACTCCTCACCCAATAGGCATGAGATATGCTCTCATGAGCGAAACAATCACTATCCGGGATTCTTTTTTCTCTTTCCATTGAAGATTCAAGCTGCTTCTCTTTCCTATAGTTGTTCTAGTATCCTTCTTCTTTCATAATTTCTTTGAATCGATACATAGGTTCAACATTTGTTAAGAGCACATATAATAACCAATCCATTCGACGAGCACATTTCTTCCGTCGATCGGAGAGAAAGTTTGTCTTTAGGTAACAATGGTAGGACTCTACAACATTGTTGGTCTCTTGATTTGCATGCAGAAAATCACGATAGCCTTTCACCCACATCCCTGAAAGTAAAAAAACAAGTCAGTGGAAATATATGGTAATTATGAAACACTTAAGCAAAAACACAAGAAAGATTCGTCTGCACTTACGAAACTTATCACCGAAAACCCCATTCTTGTTGAGATAGTCCAGGAATTTCCCCTCATCAACAAATTCATTGAAAAATCCTTGTATTCGAGTAGTCACATCATAGTTGGAACAATACTTCATAATATAACCTAACTTACTAAACATTGCACTTGCCATGTCTGGACTAGTGGCCAAGTTATTGACGTTTTTAGCCATGTCCTTCATACATGCCAAACACACAATATAACTTCGCACTGTGTCACCCTCCTGCAATGTTCGATGGGTTAAAGTGAGACTTTTTCATAAAAAAGATAAGTTAAAATGAATAGTAATGATAATGAATATACCTCAATGTAGCTATCTCAGCCAACACATCATCAACCATGAAGGCATTGGGTTTCCAATCAGGACGAAGTTGGTAACACCTATTCATAAGCTGCTCCAACCAAAGTGCAATATCTTCAGTTGTATTCCGTGATAAAACAACCCATGCAACTGGCACCCCACTTTGTTGTGCATTAAATGCAACTAGTGTGTAAAGATGGTACTGCCATACTCAAACAAGATAGGAAGTGAAAAACGTTTTTTATTAAATAAATTGAATGGCTTAATATTGGATAATCATATTAAAAAAAAACGGACAACACACATACCTCGTATTTATTTGTACTAAATGTTGAGTCCATGGCTATTAAGCTGTTATGACATAGCTTGACCATTGTCTCCAACATCCATTTCGTTTGGATTCCAATTATGAAAGGCACGCCTACATCAATGGGATTTTGGTATAAGAAAAAATCCTCTTTACGTTTTTGGTACCAAAGATTAACACTCATCTCATCCTTTTTATGGAGTTGATAGTTTCCTTTGCTCAATCGACAGTAGATGTTTGCAACATCCTTTCTGCTCAATAAGAAATCCCTATCCCGAGCTGTCGCATCCAAGTTAACATGTTTCTTTATGTGCATTTTGCAAACTGAGTCAACTGGCACCTCCAAAAAAAAGCAACTTTCGACATAAGAGACTATGTCCCTTGAGAGCTTAGGCTTATGCAGAGACTTGGCCTCACCTGAAGTGTCATGCAAACCATGACAAGGCCATCCTTGTTTGTCTTCATGCTCGTATAGATTATATGTCAATATCGCAGCCTCGGAATTTTGACCCATAACCTTAACTATAAAATGGCATTGGAAACCCCTCTTCTTGGAAAATGAGGCCCTACGTTTAGCTGGTTGTTCTCTTTTGTCCTCCGAACCATAACAACATGCATAACTACATACAAAAAATTTCCAGTGTTAATAAAGACAACAAATTATAAATGCGATATCATTAATTACATATAAATAATACATTCTTGAGATACTTACACTTCATAACTCAATGAAGCAGTATTATTTTTCCCTGATTCTTTCTTTTTCTGTCGGATGAAACTACATGGAGCATCAGGGTTCATTTCTTACCCCCTAATGAAGTCGGATACTCTATGGGACGGGATTTTCGCAACACGATCAAAACTTCCATTTGATCGATCAATTTTAGACCAAAGAATATCTTTAGAGGAAAAGGTGAGCATGTGTTTAGGGTCTTGCATTTCAAGTTGCATGATAGCCTGCCATTTGCCTTGCTTTCCCATTTTGAATAAATTCCTACAAACAATGTGCAAACACATTACGAAAAAGAAAAAAAAAAACTAGTTATATTTAAAAACATGCTTGCAATTTATACGACATGGAATGAATGAAGGAAAATAGTTCGTTCAATATTAATATCAGTGCAGAGATTTTTGAGGTTACAGCCATGTTTTCCTCTCTATAAGTACTAGATAATCCTCTAGATCCAACAACGGGTTAGTTTTTTTCCATTTTCACTTGCAAAATATAAAAAATAAAATCTCTGTGTTGACAACCATGCTTTTTTTAAAAGTAGATTATTCATTAGTGTCTGTTTCTCTGGCAGTTCCTAGAGTTAGTGCATTTCAAGCAAAGGAAAAATCTCGAGCGAGGAAACCCAATAATGCATCAAATGCTCTAGGGAAAACCAAAAACAATCATGTGGACAAAAAACCATCAAAACAACAGCTTGCTAAGGTTGATCTCTTTAAAATTAAAGCTGATGAGAAGGATAACATTGTTACTCTGCCTGCCAATCCTCTTAAGGATCCTGTTGGATCTTCTCTAATTGTCCCCAATCCTCCAGCAGAGAACCCAGTTCAGGAAATATCGATTTTAGATGTGGGTACAGAGTTGGGTACTCCTTCGACTCCTCTAACATCAGGCACAGAAGGGGGAAATCTACTTCCGGTGCAAGAACCAGTTTCAGTTGCTTCTATACAGGAGCCTTTGGATACAACCCCTTCAAGTCCTCTTGTTAAGGAAGCTCCAGTTTCAGTTGCTTCAGTGCCAGATCCTTTGATGAGGGAGGTGACACCCCAGTTAAGCCCTCCTGCAAAGAACTTAACAAAGGAAGTACTGGTTAATGAGAATTCTAATGGTGAAGAACATCTTCTTTCTCTTGCAAACGCTTCCCTTCAACTTTCAGCTCAAAATAGCGACGAATCTCATTCTAATGATGATGCCTACAATGCTTCCTACCTTTCTCCATCATCCAACACTCTGGTACGGGAGATTGCCAGTCTTACTGAAGATGACAAGATGCATACTGATGTCCGAAGAATGAAAAGAAAGGTAAGTGTTCCTTTACATTACTTACCTATTATTTTGTGTACTAAGCCCAAATTGCATTTTCTGCCAACAATGTGGATCAGATAAGTAGAGCTTAAGTGGTTAATCATTCACTATGTTTAGGTTTGAACTTCATAAGAAGGCTCACAATCTGCAATGTGTATTAGTTTTCAACTCAATGGTTGATCTGATGGATGCCATTCAATCAACCATTCTGGTATTGCTATATATATATATGCCAATGTATGTATAATGTTGATTATCCGATGAGGGTTTGCGATTGTCTCAACAAGTTTGTTTATTATGCTGGTAAGATTGCTTTTAATATTCACAAGTTTTGTGTTCACTAATATCCTAAATGGTTAAGGAATGTCAAATTGAGTGATTCACCATTAGCAGATTAACTACGAGTTTCCCTGTTTTTTCCTCTTCAAGAGTGAAATAATAAAAGTGAAACCAACAAATTGATAGCTTGCATTAATATTAATTCCTCTGCAAATTGAATATGTGTTGCATTTATTGATGAACCAGACATCCATGACTCTTTGTTTTGCAACAAAATTTGTGGAGACTAGAGAAGATGCTTTGGAAACTAAAGGTTCACAGTCTTCTAAAAAACAGAGTAAAGTTAAAGATCAGCAGTCTGAGAATTGTACTTCTGACCCAAAGGGTGGGCATAAAAATAAAAATGAATCAAGAAGAGTTGCACAATACTTTAGAGGAATGGGTCAGAAAACATCAGTAAATGGAGAAAACTCAGCAGAAAATGGAACAGACAAGATAACCAATCTGGATGATTTAAGCAATCAATCCATAAGCAGGACAAAAAACATGTCTGTGAGAGATTCTACCAATGACTGTTCGATAATGCAACATGGGATTTTGCAGAACAGTGAAAATGTGCCCGTTTCAAACACAAACATCCTACTAGAAGAGGGATAGATCTAGTAAATCATCAAGAAGAAAATAACAATCACCCATGTAGAAATTGGAGGAAAAGATTGAAAGCAGGGCATGTTGCTGATGACTCAACAGTAGTGCAAAATGACATGTTAGAAGATAGAGAAAATTTACTTATTGAAAATACAGAAATACTGCCTGAGAAAAAGGTTACTTTAGAAGATAGTCTCTATGACAAAAACAATAATAAATCCAGACTCTCAAGGGAAAAGATAAGAACGAGGAAAGTTGCAGATAGTACTGTAGTAACTCAACAAGAAATTTTAGATGCAAACATTCCAAAAGCATTGCCACAGGAAATGATCTGAATGAACACAATCACAAATCAAAATGGCCGGGGTGGAAATGAGAGGTAGTAAAGCTTGCCTTTGCAATATGAAAGAGTATGAGGAAAATTTTGGAAGATAGAGAAAAACATTCATTCCATTTCTAGTACAATTGCTTGAAATCTGATTTGTCTGATCAAAAGCACCGTAATAAAGTTTGTCAACAATGGACAATGTATTCATTTAGAGTTTATGAGTTGTTCCTTTGGTTCAAACTTCACAATGGTGTTCACGGCATGTGTACTTTCATAAACTCTTTTCTACCTTTTACACAATGCACATGAGAGTTGTTTTACACTGTCTCGCCAGAATGAAATAAATGTTTATTTAATTCTTTAAAAGGGTTGTAAATGCCTTTTATATTACAACTTGTGATTATCATTTCATCTTCATGAAATGGGTTTGGTCCCATTGTTGTTGGATGCAATTGTTGTTTAATTGTCAGGGTTTAAAATCCATGAAATGGGTTTGGTCCCTTCATAGCATAGGGACACATGCAAATAGTAGATGTACGTGACAACAGATCCATGATCTCTCATTTCCTATGAAAGCTCAAACATTATGTGCCTTTCTTTGTGTTTTTAGTGTCATAAGTTCTTGAAAGTTTTTTAACTTTATAAATAAATATATATATGCTCAGTATTTACCATAATTCCTTTCAATAACATGCAAGCATGGAAGGTAATAAATTCAAATGTGAATTATGGGCCTTTGTAGAGTTGAGTGGTTGATTTTTGTGTTTATTTGTGTTATCTATAATTATTTCAACAATCCGAATACCAAAACCAGAAAACTCCGAATACCAAAACCAGAAAAATGCAAGCATGGATTGCTTTCTTGATATCCATGTCTCAGAACTTAAAAAGATTATCTCAGATATAAGAAGGGCCTAAACTGAAGATGAAAGATGTGGAGTGAAGAGGAGGCTTGATCTATTTATAAAGTGGATCGCCAGAGGTGTGTGCGATTCTGCCTGAAGGGCACTAAAAAGTTAAAGCGGTGCGCTGGCCTCCTGTTCAGAACATTAATGAAGCCATTTTGCAGGCTGTGGATTGAGAAGGCTTATCCAAACTGTAATTTCAATAATCTGAATTGATTCAAAGCCTCCAGAATATTATTGAAATTGCAATTTCTGATTATTGATTATTGAGATTGTAACATGTTGATTTTTATGGCTGAGTTTGCAAAATCTCTGGTGACCGGTGAATGCAAATAGCAGCTCTAGAAGAAACAGAGCACACGGAGAAGTTGTGTGGAAGGAGATGTGCTGCCAGAACCAGTGAATATAGTGAGAACGCTTAAAACCAGTGAAAACGCTAATGATGGATTCTGAATTATTTGTGGTGATCGGTGAATGCAAATAGCAGCTCGGAGTAGAAACAGAGCATAAAGAAAAGTCGCGCGGGATCGTTTGAATTGTGCAGGGAGTGTGGTTGGTGGCACCCATCAATGCATGGGAGTACGTCGAGAAGGCAGAGGAGTGGAGTAACCGCGGTTAGATCAACGTTAACGGTGGAAGGTAAGGTAACCTAACGACGATGGGGTGGAATGGACTGCCGGCAACGGACATAAGAGGTCATCAATGGTGGTCGAAGTGTCAGAGCGACGGTTGCCACCTGACAAAATCATTGCATCAATAGCTTACTCCATAACCAAATAACAAAATGACAATTTAAAAAAATATATATATAAATAAAAAACAATATAAAAACAAATGTATATTTTAAAAATTAAAAAAAACTAATCCATCCAACCAATATATCTCCCCTTATCGGGAACATAATAATGAAGATTGATTCTCAAATATTTATACTTCCCCCAAATTATTATCATTATCATTAATAAAATTGTTATGATCGGTTTGCTGGTGCTTAAAACTCTACCTCTCCCCAAATTATTATCATTATCATTAATAAAATTGTTATGATCGGTTTGCTGGTGCTTAAAACTCTACCTCTCTTTTTAAGCTTCGAGTTAATATAAATTAATTGTTAAACAAGGGCGGTGAAAAATGCAACTTGGCTTTCTTTTTAGATTTGAGCTATTCACTTCTGCATATATTATAAATTAATTTACTTGTTAAATAATGTTTATATCATGGTGAAAGACTGAAAGTTGCTTTGGAGTAGGGCGGTGAAAAATGCAAGTTGACTGTCGAGATCTGAGTGGACTGGATTGTTGGCCCCATGAGAAGGAGTACGCAGTACGCATTCAAACCTTCTTTTCGCGAATATCTGCAATGTGTTCTGTCAACCGATGCACCGAATGTCTGTCATTTCGATTTCAATCTCTAAATATCGTATTTTCGCTGTCTGCTTTTGTTAGAACCACATAATCTTTAACTATACATCAATTGCTTTCATTTAAAATTTGATCTCCTAAAATTCTTTTTAGGATAATATTAATGATATATATATTTTTATGATGGAATATTGAAACTTGATCTATTTTTTCTTTTAAAGATGGTACAGTGGGGATATTGAGTAAGGTTTTCTGTTAGTTATTCAGTGATTTGACTTTTAGAAGATTTCTTAATATAAACAGCTCTTAATTACTTAAGCTAATCCTCGCAACCACCCAAACTACATCCAATAGACAAATATATATATATATTTCAAATTAATTGGTTTGAAAAAATATTTGACCTACCAAAATCAGACAGCTAAATTCCCTGAAAATACTATAACTAATAGAAAATGCTGAAAATAAAACGACTCTAGCCATCTATGAGATCTCATGATGGTTATCCAAAAAGCGTCAAATCCATTCCTTTACACCTTCAAGTCCATTCCTGTACAGTTTCTTAAGAAATTTAATTACTCTTATTTTATATATATTTTAATCAAAATAACTAACAACCTTCCAAAAATATATCCAACAACCAAAAAAAACTTGTGACCTCAAAAGCCTAAACCTCTCTAGCCACACTGGATAATCCCAAGCGGTTGCCCTACTCTTACTTTATATGTTAAGGACCAGTCCTTGTCCACGGCAGTGGCAAGTTTCGTTTCGCTCGCCCACCGCCTCTATAAACAATTATTGTTCGAGCGAATGTGAGGTTGCTGACTTTACTGTTGTTGATTATAACAGCACGCATATAAATAGGCTTCTCGCTTCAGCTGATTTGGTAGGATCTTCATTGAAGCTTTCAAGTATCTGGTAGTTCGATAAGAAAGAGAAGGAGATTAGTAATGGCGGGCAAGGGAGTTGGCAATCAACTGAGCGCTCTGTTTGTGCTTGTACTGCTCGTTATAAGCTTCGGTAATTTATTCTTATTAACGCTTGCACTGCCTTTCTTTCTTTTCTTTTTTAAGCCCGTCCCGTCGTTGCAGATATAAAAGATTTTATATGTGATATAAAGAATGTATATAAATGTGATATTGCAGGGATGATGCAAGTGGAGATGGCAGAGGGTCGAATGTGCAAAACCCCGAGCGCCAAGTTCAAAGGGTACTGCGTCAGTGGCACCAACTGCAAAAATGTTTGCCGAACTGAGGGATTTCCAAGTGGCAGCTGCGATTTCCATATTGCCAGGCGCAAGTGCTATTGCTACAAGCCCTGCCCTTGATATTGATCTGTAACGGGCTGCCACTGTTATAATTACCTGTTACGGTTATAGATATAGTTATAGTAACTAGTACAGTCGTGGCGTTTAAGTTGTATTTTGGAGCAGTTACGGAGAATAAACGTTCTGAGTGCTCGTCTTGAGGTTGTTTTAAGGATGTGTGTTCAAAGACATTTTTATACCAAAGAAGAAACTAGGTTTTAAGAAGAGAACATGAAAGAATAAAGTTTTACATCGAAAATTTTGTAAACAATTTGCCCAACGCAACCCTTCATCCTCAATATTTTTCTTTTAATGATTATGAAATATTTTTTTAAACATAGAAAATAGAAATTAAAAAATATATACAAAGTTGATAATGACCATCATGGTTAATGTGTAGTAAGACCAACTTTGGTCTATAAAGAAATAAAAAAGAGAGGAATTATTTGAATGTTCAAAAAGTTTAGAAAGAAAAAAAGTGACTTTCATCCTTAATGCTCATAGTGTCTCATAGATGGCAAATCATTTTCACCCATGGTGTTTGAAGTATTGTCTAGTGACATGTTTCAGTATGATTTCTTCTTTGAACTAGTTAAAATAAAGAGATACTTTAGATCTTTTAGAGGAGGTTTAATTACCACTTTATAATATCTTATTTGTTTTTTACCTTCAATTTTTTCCCCTCCCACATTTGAAAGAAATTTTAGAAGTTTCCGATCACCCATGTTATTTATCTTGTACTTGTACATTACGTACCTAGTCACAACTATGCTCTCCATGAGGGGAAGACTCATTTCTATTGGGGGATAGGATAGGACGTGTTGACTTTAAATTTGAAGTTATAGGTTAAAAATCACTTATGTATTTGTTCTATCTTTTTGGAGGGTTCTTTAGAGATGTTGTGATCCCACACTTCACAACTGTACAAGATAATCACAGTTAACCAGGACAATAGGAAGTTATTTTTATCACACATAACAAGGTTTGTTGATTTACAATTGTTTTCAAGACCAAAATAAGCATTCCACCCTCAATTAATCCTTTTTAAAAGTGCCATAGTTTCAATTCAGCTTGTGATGTATATCAATTCTGAAAAAAACTTGTAGGAATACATGTGTTGGTGTTTCTCCCTTCGACCCAGGTCCCGTCCTTTATTTATCCGTCAACAAAGCCCAAGATATCGACCCGACATAGCAGAGCTCAGTCGGCAGCACCTATGACGTAGATGTAATCTCACCCGGGATATCTCTTAATGGGTAACTGCCAGAACCATTGTTTATGCAGTTCTATGGGGATTGACACCTTACTATCTTACTCGACCGAAGCTGGTGGTTATGCTACTTCTCTTGTTGCATACATTCAATATATGACTCTATTTATCCGTCAACATAGATTATAGCAATTCATATAATTCCTCAACAACGATTCCAAGTTCCAACTAACAATAGTGCGACATATGAATATAAAGACTCATTCATAAGCAAATATACATACATTAGACATAAACACATTCATCAAATGTACACATAGGCTACAATGAATGTGGAAACCCATTCGAGAAAAACCACAAAGGTGGTATTCATCTAGCATGAGAAATATATGGCACCTTTTGTCTGCGCACCCAGCTTGCAAACTCTGTTCTATATATTCTTGTACAATCTACACAGACTTCTCTCTCCCCTCATGATCTCTAGTATTTGGTCTTTGAAGTTTTCCTCTCCTTCACTTTATTATCGATCCACACATAGCCTGGATCAACTTACTCTTCTCTACAACTCTTCAAGTCTACAAATAGACACAAGAAAACTTAGGAAGCAAATAACCAATCGACTGATAAGGAAGTAACACGCACACAACTTTGGTTCTTTTTTTTATAGGCTCTTACATGTCATAACTTAGTCGACTTCATTCTGTTAGCCAACAAGATGTCATTCATATTTTCGTTCATTTCTGTTACAACTATCAATAGGCACTATCGACCCAAATTAGAAAGATGCTCTATTCCCTAAAGCACGTGTGACTCTAGTCGACTTCTTACCCACAATCTCTTGGGTTGTCCTTTTCAATCGTTGCATGCCTCCTATCGTGGTTCCTTCCGTCGTAGTTGATCTCGTCATATATTTCCCTTCTGTTGCGAACTTCTTTTCTTGGAGATGCTTCTGTCGCAACTCTTCCTTCTACCGCTACTTCTTTTGTTATATCTCTTCTTTCGTCACAACTTCCCTATTGTGCAATTAGACTCTTCATCTTTTTGTGCAGAATTCCAACTGAATTTTTCCTATATTTTCCTAGGGCCAACAACATTTCCTCAAAGCTATTATTGTCATATAGAAAATTATGCCTATCTTTTCCTAGGGCCAACAACATTTCTTTCAAACTATTATTGTCATATAGAAAATTAAGACAAGTAACATTTTTGGAATTGATAATCATAACTTTTGTTTTCTCTGTATTAAGAGTCATACTCATATTTTAAAGCAAAAAATTTAGAAAGTTCTTAATTACTTATGAGTAAAGAGTAAAAAAAATGATTTCATTCATTTATGATATATTTAAATTTAACTATCAAGTAATATTTCACCCGACAATATAAATATAATTTTATAAAATACATTTTCTTTTTCCCAATAAAATATGTTAAAAATATTAAAAATATAACAATTTTTAGATTATTTATTTTATAAATAAATATAATTTTATTAAATACATCTCATTTTTCACAATGAAATATGTTAAAAATATTAAAATATTAATATTTTTAAATTATTTATTTTATAAATATTAGCGAATTTATATAAAACTAAATATGTTGTGAAATAAATTTCATTTCTGAAAATTTTTTTTTGTTAAAATTAGTATAAAAATAAATATTTTTTATTTAAATGTATTTATTTTAAAAAACAGAAGCTACTAGGTGGCAATGTAAAGAAGTAAAAATAATTTTCAAACAGGTTGTATATTATTAAATTGACATTGAAATTAATGTTGAAGATGTTTGACTTAATTAGACTCCAAATTGTTTAAGGCTAAAACATTTTCTTTCTCAAATTATATAATTAAATTACACCAGATGCTTTAAAATTTTAGGAAATGAACATTTGATCCTATGTATAGAAGGATTATATAAATATTAAAAAATTAAATTTAAAAATAGATTATAAATATAAATTATATGATTTCCTTCATAGTTTTCTAATTTACTGCAAATTCGTGGACTTTTTGTATTTAATTAAAATTTAATGTTTGCAACATAACACTCGGTATCCAAGGATGTCCTCCAGGTTGACTTTCTTGTTTACAATAAAATATTTAAATACAAGAGCTACTAACACCTTTATAATAATTGTTTTTTGTTAAAACATTTTATTGGGAAGAAAAATCTTCCCAATTTTAAAAAAATAAAAATTAAAAACCTAGATATATATAAAAATACTAAAAAATTAAGTTTACAAAATAAATTTAGAAGTATGTGAATACTAAAAAAATAGTTTAAAAAACAAATTTTTATTTATTATTAACAAATTTGGTAGAAAATAAAAACCACATGTGAGGGCAGGGGATAGGGTATATGTTTAATTAAAAAATAAAACTTCTAAGTATATTAAATCGTGCATGAATGAAAATGGTTTACATTAAACTAAACTTATTAAATTAAACTTGAGCGGAAGTTCTTTATATATTTAATGTGTATGCTTGAAATTAAAATAAATATATTTTGATTTTCCTATCTTTTCACTTCACAAAGAAGAAGTATTTGTTTTTACTGTTTTAAATGTTTGATCATGTTTCTTATAATAAAAGGTTAAAACATTAATATTGTTTATCCCGTCACTTTACCGTCAAAGATGCATTTGAGTGTGTAGCACAGATATTTTTTTATAAGAAAATTTAAAACATTAATATGGTTTATCCTATCACTCTAGGTTAAAGATACATGTGAGTGTGTAGCACATAGATCTTTCTTACTCAAGCGGCTGCATAATTTTGATATAAATGATAAAAAAGTTTATTACTAAAACAAAACATTTTTTAAATTTAATAATTTTAAGTTAGAAACAAAACTTCTTTTAAATTTAATAATTTTAATTTAGAAAAAACAATATTGAGTATGTTTTCACTTTATAATGGATTTTCACTTTTAAGTTGAAAAACCTTCCAATTTTCACTTTTGAGTTTGAAAAACCTTCCAAGCTTTCTTTTCCTATTCAGTAGAACCGTTATGCTTCCCAAAACAAAATTCAAGGTTACTTATTAATCTATCGTATGCAGTAGAACCGTTATGCTTCCCAAAACAAAATTCAAGGTTACTCATTAATCTATCGTATGCAGTAGAAACGTTATGCTTCCCAAAACAAAATTCAAGGTTACTCATTAATCTACCCGAAATATGAAGCCACCCAAAGAGTAAAAATAAATTCACTTAATAATTGAATTTGATGAAAGGTGAATTCGCCACATCTCTCATGCAGGATAGCACTATTAAAATGGAAAAAATATCAGAGATTGTTGCTTGAATTAGACGTTTATCTATGCGCATTAGTCTATGAAATAGAAATGAATTGATTTTTAATACCAAATCAAGATGTTAATGTAAACCGCCATCCTTTAACTTTACACCATCCAACCACGTATAAGGAGTTGTTGCCACCATCCTTTAACCCTACACCAGCCATGTATTAGGAGGTGTTGATATTGTTTACATCGTTAGCATGCCACCTATCCACTATAGGATTGAAACAATTGTTTCAAGAAAGATGGAAAGGTGGGCATTAGGCTCTAGCCTCCACATTTATTTATTGTTTTATGCTATTGCACTTACGTTCTCTTTGGGGCCGCGATGAGCAGTACATTTGGCTTTGAGCACAATTATCTTTGAATAGCCACTCACTGTTGTTCAAGGCCACGTTGAAGCATAAATCCACTGCCAGGCATTGCGTAGAGGAGGAAGAGGCCTCATCTGGATGGGGTATGGCATTGATGGAATGCCAATAAGCACAAAGCATGAGACTCGAGTTCTAGATGAGCAACGTACATCATATATAGTTTGGTACTTTGAGAATTTTAGTGACTCTTAGANCGTATTATAATAAAAATCCTATTTCAATCTAATAAGGTAATAAGGTACTAGATGAGGAAAAAACTTGGTTACCTGTGACTAGATGATTATTCCAGTAAAAACCTTCCTGGGATTAAGTGAAGACAATAGGAACCAAGGTATTTCTTTGTTAAATGAGGATAGTACATAAAAAAATTCCCATTCTAGATCTTGTCATAGGATCACCTTGATTGAATGTAAATACTCTCTCTCTCTCAATATGAATAATATGCCTTGCCTCTCTAGCTAGTGGAACCGTCTCTGCTCTAAGAAAGTTTAAATTGCTCTGAAAAAAGTTTAAATTGATATCAGCTGAAAAAAAACCATATATATCCAATTCAAGGGTATCTATCTAGGCCATATATATCCCATCTCTATCGAACAACCAAGCTAGAGCTATTGAACAACCATTGCTACTAAACACTAAATGGAAAACATAACAAATTTATAAACATCTAAAATCAAGCCATTGCTACTACACACTAAATGACAAACAAAACGAATTTATAAACATCCTACATTTTTAGTACATATTACCTTTACTTTGTTTTCTTTGACATGGTAGAATTTAGCTGAAGACAAACTTTGTTTGTTTCACAGTGTTAAATTTTTCGTTGAAGGTAAACACAACAAGGCATGCCCGACATAACCAAAAAAATTGACTGCAATTCATTCCCTTTTCTTAAACTCAAAGACAACACAGACACCCGCACTACACCAAGAATATGACACGACATGACTGAAGTTACCTTTCCTAGCAGAGTGAGACAAACAATAAATCAAATAAAAGATACTCTATAGAATCTGGACTATCAAGGAAAAAATCAATGAAAAAATACACATTCATATTCAAAACGTTGCAACTTACAAAGCAGGCTTTCTCTTCCCAAATTTCGTGTTCTCCACAATTTCTGTAAATCTTTCATTTTTTTTATCACAACAACTACTACACAATCCAGATCTCGACTTGGAGCTTAAAATCCCTCCTCTTGGAAATCCATCTACCAAATCAAACCCCGAAACCCTCTCATTTGATATTTTCATATTAGGGCTAATCATTTGGTTGCCCATGGCAGAAGCTCTTTTAGTGAAAATCAATTGGTTGAAGAATTCCATTAAATAGTCACAGAACAATAAAATAAAGCTTCCTGTGAGCACAACGAATTTATTTGACTCCTGCAGTGTACATATGGCCTCGATTGCTTGGCGTCTTAGGGTTTTGGATCCCATTAAAACAATGTCGTTCGAGGTGTTCAGAGAATTCGACGAGCCGATGCCATTTGTGTTTATAGGCGAAGGCACTGGTAATGGATTTGAAGGATTGTGAATCTTATTGTCTCCGATGTCGAGTTATAGAACAATGCCATTTCTTTACATGATACTCAACTGAGCAAAACCAACTCTATATTGCAAATACCCAAAAGAGGAACACATATATGTCAACCCGACCTGCATATCAAACGGAACCTGAAACACCATCAGAGTTCCTTAGCCTTTCTTTAAGCATGTTACCATGGATACTGAGAACCACACCTGTCAAGACAATATAAGTGCATAATCCAAGGTAGAGTTGTCATCATACCGTCGAACTTACTATACCAACACATTAACCCCAAAGGCCATGTTGCAGTCTGTTTGAAGCTATAATGTATGGTACGTGCACAACTGATGACACAACAATGTCGTTGACGCTTGGAGCAAGGTCTTGAGGCATTACGTCATGCTTGTTTTTTACCAATAAAATTCTTAGCACAATATACAAGCTAATTACGACACCTATTACATTCAAAAAAAAAAAAATTAAAACCGTTTAATAAATTTATTGAAGATTAATCCTAAACATTAAGCAATGCAAAAAAAATCTTCGATATGTACAAACAAACTAAACATTAAGCAATGCAAAAAAATCTTCGATCTATACAAACTAACTAATCATTGTAAACCATTTATTACGCCAAAGGCATTTTCCCTATGGAGAAGCAGTCTCGCAAAAATCCTCGTCTCCCTGGCCACTAACATTCCTACATGTGTTCTGACATGTGTTTTGGCTATTGCTGAATGACAGTGGAACAAGTGTCTCACAATTGCGTGCTTGGTCTTCCTTCTTCTAGATGTGTTCACCAATTTTCCTTCGAGAACTTAATAATTCTCCGAGGAAGGCTACCAAATCTTCTGCTACCATTGTTGGCCTTCATCGCGATCATTAATGAACCCACCGTTGCAGCTATAACTTATGTATTTCATCAAAGCTCACAATCCTGGTTCCGATGCTCTGGTGTTTTGAGCTTGGTATTGATTGTTATTCGGTTATGTACTTTTTGGCAATAAAGTTTATGTGTCGATTTGGTTTATGGCTTCGTGTCATTGAGAGATTGCTTATTTGACTGTTGGTATTGATTTTTTTGTGATAATTATCGCCTTTTCCTCTTATTTGAGGCTCGGTTTTACTCAATATTCCATCTCTGTCTTGCTCAATCCATCTGCTTGATAAAAATATTCTGCTACCATTGCTAGCCTTCATCGCAATCATTAATGAACCCACCGCTGTAGCTATAGCTTATGGGTTTCATCAAAGCTCACAATCCTAGTTTCGATGCTCCGGTGTTTTGATCTTGGTATTGATTGTTATTCAGTTATGTATTTTTTGGGAATACAGTTTATGTGTGGGTTTGGTTTATGGCTTCGTGTCGTTGAGAGATTGCTTATTTGACTGTTGGTCTTGATTTTTTTGCGATAATTATCGCCTTTTCCTCTTATTTGAGGCTCGGTCTTTCTCAATCTTCCATATCCATCTTGCTCAATCCATTTGCTTGATAATTGTCAGTCTTTTCCTCTGCTTGGAATCCCAATCCCGACATTATCATGGAAACCACTCGTTTTGTGCGCTTTCTGCAGAAAATGCCATTCCGGGAGGACATGTTATCTGAGTTTTCTACGGTCGAGTTAAGCAACAATCCATTAGGATCCGATTTGACTGCCTTTCTGAATGACAAGGGGGCCTCTATGTCCTTTTTGTATCTTTAGCGTCGATAGATGGAGCCACCAATTCAAGTTTCTCTAGATTTCCTTCATCTTTCTTTAAAAAAAAATCGTGGGGCTGAATCTAAGGACTTCAGTGACTTGCCTGTGGGCTACCTTCTTTTGTGAAGATACATATAAATGATCCAGCTCTCATATAAATTCATTGATAATGCATAGTAATTTGAAAATTCTAAAAACAATATGAAAAATAAAACACAGATCACTCATTAATGATGCAAAGTAAGTTCAAAATTATAAAAACAATATGAAAAAGAAAACACAGATCATTATATTCACTGGTACACAAGTGTGAAGTCAGTTGCGAATTAGTAATATATTTTTTACCATTCGTATTCGTGTAAGACACTCCTACATATATCAACAGACAATTATGTAGCACAAATGACAATGATATTCTTCCCATTTTTAACGAATTAAAAATTAAGTGTATTTAGTTTTTACTAAAAACTAGCGCCAGCTCTAAGAGTATGTCTTTGTTGAATTTCAGGTAGCAAAGTGTTACAATAGCACTGTTTTTCCACACGCTATGATTCTTGGTTGCAATGTTGAAGATCAATGGATTTCAATGGATTTCTTTCAAATGATGTTGAATATTTGTGAAGGGAATAATCATCGATGCATTGATTTCCCTAGCGAATAATGTTTGGAAAGGACCCCTCCAAGAACAAGGAATTACGAAATAAAATTAATCACATCCCCCTCATCCCTTGCCCCAATATCAATTCCCATGTACATTAGGGATTTCCTGTCAGCAAGCCCTGGTTTCCCAATTTTTATATGATAAGAGATAAACCTACTAGCAATTCCAAAAAGCTCTGCCCGAAATGAAATCCACTACTTGGAGACCGAACATACCTCAATCTTAACGCCCACAAGGGAAAACTGATAATTGAATAAAATAAAACAAGAAAATATATATAGTTTTGGATCTGGGTCTTAAGCATCTTGATAGACACCTTTCACAGCCAAGCTTTAAGTCATAAGCGAGTTTATTTGGCCTTAGGTATTCATACATTCAGTCTACTGCAGGATTCAAACCTGAATGTTCTGTACAAATTCTGAGGGTTTGCTCATCCTAAATCATTATTCAAAGGGATTGCTCATTCTTGTTCTCGATGAATATAGTTTTGGGGGATCTGACTTGAACCCAAACAAAAAATACATGAGCAAGAATGCCCATATGAAATGAAAGAACAAAAAATTGCCCACAATTTATCCAGATATGTATCCAAATCCTCCAAATGGCCAAAAGCAACCAAATTAGACTTCCTCTGCCCGCAGTGCGGAACACGGAATGTGGAATGCACAAATCCGTGTAAATTTCGATATTCATGTTCTGCACTGCGGAATGCAGAAATCGAAAATACAGAAAGTTTTATTACTAACTTGTAACTTTCGATTTCTATGTTCGTCTACGGAATGCGGAACACGGAAAAGTATTTGTCTCATTTTTTTATCTTATTTCCGGATTTCCGCTTTCGCAATTTTTGTTTTCATCTGCTTTCCATTTTCCGCATTGCAGAAAGTGGGATGCAGAACTTCAATCTGTTTTTGAGTCGGCTCCTCGACTTAGTTTTTTGGAACTACTAATTTTAGTTTCTCATTTCATCTTTAGAAAACCCATGCTTCAAGATTTTAAATGTCCGGTCGAAGTTGTTTTCTGTATTTGTCCCTCTAATAATATTATTTAATTTATAATTAACCAAATTTAATCAGTTATTATTTTAAAACTCCTTTCATATATCATTTTTTAACTTTTACTTCAATTTAAAACAAACCTAAATGTTCTGTACAAATTCTGAGGGTAATAAAACTTTCTGTATTTCCGATTTCCGCATTCCGTAGTGCGGAACATGGATATCAAAATTTACAAGTTAGTAATAAAACTTTATGTATTTCCTATTTCTGCATTTCACACTGCGGAAAGTGGAAAACTGATAATTGAATAAAAGAAAATAAGAAAAAATATATAGTTTTAAATCTGGGTCTTAAGCATCTTGATAGACACCTTTCACAGCCAAGGTTTACGTCATAAGTGAGTTTCTTTGGCGATATGTATTCATACATTCAGTCTACTACCGAATTCAAACCTGAATGTTCTTTACAAATTCTGAGGGTTTGCTCATCCTAAATAATTATTCAGAGGGATCGCTCATTCTTGTTACCGAAGAATAAAGTTTTGGGGGATCTGATTTGAACCAAAACAAAAAATACATGAGCAAGGATTCCCATATGAAATGAAAGAACAAAAAACTTCCCACAATTTATCCAGATCTGTACCCAAATCCTCCAGATGGCCAAAAGCAACTGAATTAGACTTCCTCTTTATGTAGTGCAGAACACGGAATGTGGAATGTGCAAATCCGTGTAAATTCTGATATCTGTGTTCTACACTGCGGGATGCGGAAATCAGAAATACAGAAAGTTTTATTACTAACTTGTAACTTCCGATTTATGTGTTCCTCTGTGGAATGCGGAACACGAAAAAGTATGTCTCATATTTTTTTATCTTATTTCCAGATTTCTGCTTTCCGCATTGCGGAATGCGGAAATCTGAACTTTCATTTTTTTCGCAATTTTTGTTTTCATCCACTTTCCATTTTTTGCATTGTGGAAAGTGGGATGCGGAACTTCGATCTGTTTTTGGGTCTGCTCCTCGACTTAGTTTTTTAGAACTACTAATTTTAGTTTGCTCTTTTCATCTTTAGAAAACCCATGCTTCAAGATTTTAAATGTCTGTCCAGAGTTGTTTTCTGGATTTGTCTAGGTTCCTTTAACAATATTATTTAATTTATAATTAACCAAATTTAATCACTTATTATTTTAAAACTCCTTTCATATATCATTTTTTTAAACTTTTACTTCAATTTAATTACTTTATATTATAATTGATTTAGCTTTTATTCAACAAAATGTAATCCTTTTAAATTTAATTAAAACACAATTGAATCCTTGTCCATACCCATTAAATCTTTGACTTAATTCTAATGCTAATTATTTATATTAGTTAAATCTCTTAATTATCATGCTAATTATTTATATTAGTTTTTTATTTTATTTTTTAAATTATAGCTTGTTGAAGCCTCAGTTGTGTATGTGGTGGAAAAGGTGTCTAAGACTTACAACAAAGGGTGAAAACCCATATTGTAAGGCATTGAAATGTCCTGCGCAAGAACTGCCCTTTCCCCATCCTATTTGGTGTGGTGATCTCCCACGGATATTACTAGGCTCCACTGGCTCTTGTGAGTTTGATCCTCTTTCCAATCTATTTCCCAAATTGGAAAACGGGATGGGTGATGCAAAGAAAAGAAACTCAAATCTAATTATGAAAGAAAATATGATGTAAATCTAAGCTACTCAAAGAGGATGTTGAATTGATTCACAGATCAGCCTGATGTGTAAGACAGAAAAGTACTTTCATCAAATTAATAGAAATGTAGATGAGACTATTAACTTATCACTTAACTTACAATCAATTAATAAAAAATCAACTGACAACAAATTAAGACTGAAACATTCAAAGTTGATCTGTATGTATGCACATTGATTGAAAAATCAACATGTTTATCTTTCTAACTTTCATTGTTGAATCATTTGCAGAAATAGATAAAGACAGTTAACAGAATAAATTCTTTTAAAGCTTCATCAATGCATGAATCAATAACAGAGAGAAATCAAAGTTATTAATAAATGCATATATTAATTGCAAAACACTAGTAGCGACACTGATCTATCTGAAACAGGAAAAACCATGATCTGTTAAAGAAATTTATTCAAATCAATAAGAAGAGATGTGAAATGATATCAATACTGTTTTTAAATTAAGTTATGTTAGAAATTACATAAACATCAAGTACACAAAGGATAGAAGAGACCTGAATCTTCAATCTTTTGAATGGTTTCTCCTCAAACATGGTCTGATCAAAGTGTGCTTGAAGAGCTATAGCAGTTACCTGAGCATTACCAGTAGGCTGAGTAGTTCCAACTTATTTAGTGTCTAACAAAGAGGCCATCTTTTTCAACTGTTGTTTATACTACTGAGAAGTATGCATCAAGGTTTTTAC
Source organism: Pseudotsuga menziesii (assembly GCA_001517045.1). Lineage (NCBI taxonomy): Eukaryota > Viridiplantae > Streptophyta > Pinopsida > Pinales > Pinaceae > Pseudotsuga > Pseudotsuga menziesii. Next base: position 23,161 of record LPNX010075351.1, on the reverse strand, counting down.
CTGGTGAGCAACAGATGCCTGTGGAACATCCTCCATAGGACCTTTACCTTTATCCATGGTTGAGCTTGTTGTCAATGAAGGATATTTAGCTGCTTGAGCCTCCTTTTCTTCCTGACCTTTTCTCATCTTCTCCAGAATATCCAATTCCATTGCTCTGTAAGCCCGAACCCTGTCTCTGATTTCCTTTTGGTAGCATAAGATCTGGCTTTGTTCCTCTTAGCTTTTGGCTCTGGCTACAACTTCAGAAAAAGTATCGAATCCTTGGTAAATAGAATCATCTGGTACTTCTTCATGAGTATAACCTACTTTGAAATAGTTCTGCCTAAGATAAGCATCAATAAACCGCTTGTTATCGTTGTATTTTACTGGCAAAACCCAGCTTCAGAGAAACTATGTGGTTACTAAGTTCTGTAGCCTAGGTATAAGCTGGTATGCTCAGTAGTCCAAGGTTCTGAGGAAACTTAGGCCAAACTCTTCTCTTAGGTCCAACAAGTTTTTTGTAAACTCCTTCAGTCACTCTCTGGAAAGATATTTCCTCAATAACTAACTTGTCAGGTACAACTTTGAGTAACATATGGGCGATATTGCTGCCCCAGACTCTGATATATGCAAATTATTCTCCAACGTACCAATCACGCATGGTAGCAATAGGGTTCCTGGCTTCAGGCAAGAAGGCTGGAGCTTCCCTTTTGAAGATTAGAAAATAAATACGACCAAGGAAGTTTTCACAAATTTCATAGAACCTGGCCACATAGTTGGTATCCCATAATTCTGCATGGTAAATGTGTACAGGTTGGGCTGATAACATCCAGTTCGATCCCTAGTTGGGAAAGTGGAACTTAGTACAAAATGCATCGATAATGAAGGATAAAAAGAATAAATTAGGTTTTTTCTTGGCAGAGGCATTTTGATACTCCTGGATAACTATTCTAAGTTCCAGGGACAAAATGGAAGCCCAAGGAAAGGATTCTTCTGTGGTTAGAACGTGATGAGCAATTGGGGCCCATTCAGCTTTGAAAAAAGAACAATTGGGGTGACCGTAAAGCTTGCACAACATAGCTTCTAGCAGGGAGTAGGGTTCCTTAAACCACTCGACAGGGTAAAGGTCATCCTTCCTATGAGAAAACCTATCGGGATCGCTCATCCAGGACTTCAACATTTCATCAAAATTATATCTGGACTTGGACGCTTTAACAAAATCAACGTCAAGGAGATGTCTGGGCTTCTTGAGACGATAAACTCTGGTGAAGATCTAAGGATGAAAGTTAGTAAGTTGCAACCCTGTGCTACTATTGAAGGAGCGGTATTTTGTGTTGGTGTGTTCAATAATCCATTTAACCACGTCATTATAAGGACGAATGGCAGGTCTTGCAGCAATGGAATGGGAACTGAAATCCCTGATTCTTTGGTAGGCGGACTGGTCATTCTGAATGTCCAAAAGGTCACTGTTGTTGAAAATGGAGTATATCCTAGACCAATCTACTTGGTAGGTTTCACTGACTCTGCCACTAGTGTCAGAAAAAATGCCAAAGTTTGGGTCCTTAGTGAGCATATCCCTTTGGAGGTTCTTGCATCAGGAAATTCGAGACATCTTGGGGTTGTTTATTCTATTAAATGCATAAACCAAGAATTAAAACTAATTTAACCCAGAACACTGAGTAAGCAATTTGAATTATGAAAACGACTAAAATACTAATCTGTAACCAGATCGGACAATGACAACGTTAAATGGTAAAAAACACAAGGAAATTTAACGCAGATTAGCAATTTACAACAGTAAAAATGGTAAAGAATCGCAAAATATGAAAATATATATAGATTTTCTCGAGTCCATTAGGACTGTAGGATTAGGATAAATGAACGATCAAGATTAAGCCTGCGGGATGCGGGATCTTATTATGATTTCAAACTTTATTTAACCGTTCCGCACCCTGCATTCCGCACATGCGGGATGCAGGATCACAAAGTCGTTAATAGTTTATTCAATTATTCCTGTATTCCGCATTCCGTAGATGCGGGATACAGGATGTAGGATGACCAAATCACACTCAATAAAAATTTTAATTAGCTAAGTGCATAACCCGAGAAAGTGAAGAATTGCAAGTTTCAAAAATATAGAAGCTGATTTCTGCATCCTGAACCGGAAATCAAAAACCGGAAAAGCTTAAAAGTGCAGGAACCCTGTTTCGTAAGTGGAGGAGCCAACTTCCGCATCCCGAATCGGAAAAGCTTGAAAGTGCAGGAACCCTGTTTTGTAAGTGGAGGAGCCGACTTCCGCAATCCGCACTGGAAATCGGAAATCAGGAAAGAGACCTGTTTCTCATTGATTTTTATTTTAATTAATAGTATTTTTTAATTAATTAATATTATTTTTTCAAGTGAAAATAAGTTAAATTAAATTTAAAAGTTCAATCTTTAAAGCTCTGAATATGTACACATGAATCAAATGGCTTGAAGCCATAATCTTCAAAAATTCAATCCATTTTTATTATAATTATATAGATAATACATTTGGAAAGACATATTCTTTATTTGTTTTACAATATTAATATTCCGAGACAATGACTTGGAAACTTTTTAAATTGGAGTTGAGAGTTAATGAAATTATAAATAATTTAAATTTATATAAAAATAAATAAAAATTAATAGTTTAGCCAGAAATCATATTGGAAACAATGAAAACAATGGAAATGCAAAATAATGGAAACAATGGAAACGAAAAATAATTAAAATAAAAACTCATAAAAAAACCCTTACGAAGGACCTCCCATTACAAATTGGCACATGAGTAGCCATTCTGGGTATGGATGGATCAAAACGTCTCACTCTGGCCGAAATCTTAATTAAAATGTTGATTCAAATGTATTTAAGGAAAGTGGATGAAAAAAAAACAAAGTTCCGATTTCCGCATTCCGTAATGCGAAAATCAGGAAATAAGATAAAACAAAATATGAGACAGATTTTTCCGATTTCTGCATTCCGCACTGCCTAATGTGGAAATCGGAACTTTGATTTTTTTTTAATCCACTTTCCGTAAATATATTTGAAATTTATTTAAAAATGTATTTTAGTTCAAATGATGATTTATTCAAATGTATTTACGAAAAGTGGATGAAATAAAAAATCAAAGTTCCAATTTCCGCAAAGCGGAATAAGATTAAAATAATGTAATTGTTCCATTCCATTCCATTCTATTTTATTCCATTCCATTTCAAAGCATTGTTCGTATTTTTCAGTTTTAACTTAATGTAATTAGTGTGTTAGAATTATGTTTAAATTTGTGAATGATGGGCTTAAAGGATTCGAAATTGACCCTATTCTATGAAGAATGGTGGAAGCGCCTGTCAAGTTATCGGGTTAGCAGGTTCTGTCATCAAGAGCCGTCAAATGGAGGGTGAATTCTGATCTACGGTGATAGATCCTTCTATGGTAAAAACATGCAGCAAGGGAAACAAGATAATGAGTGTTGTGGATCGACGGTCCAGATCCATGACTAGGAAGATCAACGACAGAGCGAGATTCCACGGGCCGGAGCTGCAAGGAAAGATTTAGTGTTGAAAATTCTTGGAGCCCCTTAAGTGGGTTCGAGGTTGAAAGGTCAAGATCAACGCAAGACGAGATCAACGACTCCAAGTCATCCCGCGCGGCGAACATGCGTGGGGGGAGAAACTTTTCCAAATCGTGGAATGGATTAAAGAGAGAAAACATCTGACAACGAAGATAAGAGCAAGAGCAGATCTACGGTTGTGGATGATTTCACGATCCAAAATAGCGCAGACGAAGTCAGATTTTTGGATCACGAAAAGTGGTAGGGGCCATGGCGATCGACAGTATATATGTCATTTGATCTTTGATCAATGGATTGAAAGTATTTCATGGACGAGAGTTGCGCGATGGATCAAATGGGATGAGCTTGGCGAAATATCAAACACACCCACGACTGGGTGGTCCAGATGAAGGCAGGCTGCAGATCGAGGGTCTGTGTTGATTCCGTTGAATTAAATTGTGCATGTGTTAGCCTTGGCTCTTGATATTGAAATCGCGCACATAAAAGGCTCGGATCTTGAAAAGAAGCTGATCCACGGTGCATATAGTGGGAGAAGCTCAACGGTTAAGGGTTGTAAGAGATTATAAATGAAATCTACATGGAGCCAGAGGATTCGTTGTTCTGAGTTTTGAGATCAGTAGATAGCCCGATTGCATGCAAAACGCTAGCGTGGACAAAATATCTCAATGAACCTAGTACATAAAGGACATTCCCACATATGATATGTTTTTTCTGACCAGTAATTGAGTCCCTAGATGCCATTCGCAACAACCCATAGGTGAAGACCATGTCCCCAACATCGCCTGCTGTCCCAACTCCGAGGATCCATCATAAAATTTAGATATTTGAAGCATCAAATCTGGCCTCTACCTGAAGCAAAGAAATGCAACCAACCGAATCTGCTCTTATCCCACCTCCAGCATAGGCGAAAGGGAAAGGAAGTTCAGGTCCAAATACCTTGACCCACCTGGGCAGCAACGCGAGAGAACGCCTAAGATCTTATCCATGGCCAGTATCATAATTGAATATCAAAGGAGATGGCTTGACTGGATTCTCCGCAAGGAATGAAGATCCTCGCCCACTTGTCACTCGTACTATTGTTATGATGACTAGTTGTCAAGTGTGTAGCCATGTTGGTAAGTTATTTTCAGGTCTGTTTGGATCACCCTATATAATGCCACCCTCCAGAGCTGTTGAAGAACGAGGATGAATGAACACTGAGAGAAAGGCTAGAAGTGCTCAATTACGTAAGGTCTTGAGTTTTCTTACAGACAAAAATGGTTGTGTGGTTCGAGAATCTAGTTTGTCAAGGGGAACTGATGGATGGCGAACATGAAATTGTGTTCCTTTATCATCCATGTTGTATGCACCAAGAGATTGCCAACCATCAGGGCCTAGATGTGATGCACTTTAAATATTCCGGATAGCAGTACCTGTAGTTGCGCGATACTGGGGTTTTCCTGTCCTTGGAGTGTCTCCCCAGAAACCCCCGAAGAGGTCACAGATTCCAAAATCCCAATGCATGGGGCCATGTTCAACAGCAGCCAGTTGGAGCGAATGCTCGTACTGAGGTGGCGGGTGTCCAAAGTCTTCGTCACCTTGTTTGCAATTTCCACTTGCTAATTTTCTCTGAGGTGGCTAGGATGTTGAGGACACACCCCACTGTATTGCATGTAGGAGAGCCCACGCCATGGGAGGTGAGGAGAACAAGAATGCCCCTCTCCAAGTCCCCTCATACAACAATGTTACTAGGACATAGGGGAATTGTGGACAAGACTGAGCACATAAAGCATATAAACTCATTTGCCAATCCGGAAACCATGCAGAAAGGCGCCTTTGAGCACAAAACACACACCCAGGGAAGGACATGTGGCTGATTCAATAGACAGAGGAGTGGTTGAGCCCATCGTGCTTACTACATCCAACGCTATACCTTTCTGTAATTTTATGCTAACAGAGATGCAAATTCATTATAATTCTTACATTTCACAAGATTTTGAGCGTTCCGGGGTTTCAAACCATGGCCGTATCATAATATTAGTTGGTTAAAGTTTGTTTATTTAAAGAGTTGTGGTTAATTTATGGGTAATCTATTCCAAAAGAGTGCTTTCTTATAAGAGCGTTCTTAATAGTCTATGGTTAGACTTGGGGTCCTCTTACACTGTTAATAATTCAATTACGTCATTTTAGGATCATTTGGAGTCTCGACAAGAGATTCAGGTTAATATTGTGTAGTCAAAAATGGCCAATGGTAAAGAAAACCATAATGTACTTTATGTAACCGATTTACATAACAAGCCAAACTATGAAAGCATTTTTTAAAGCAATTCTCTGAAGCAAACCTTAGCGACTCTCAATTAATTCGTTTAAGAAATTATTTCAAGCTCTCTTTGTTTCATTAGCGTGTTTTTTTCAGTACTTAAGAGAAGAATGGTAATTATTTCAAGCTTTCTTTATTTCATTTATTGCTCTTGGACTTTCATTTGCTATTTTGGACATTAGGGTA